>JBBPBX010010566.1:19182-43965 GCA_038048925.1 Garcialebias charrua
CCAACATCTGCAGGGTGCTTGCAAGAGCATTCATGTAAATAATGTCACTGTAGTCAATGCAGGGGCGGAGTGGGACAACTTTTCAGCCCGGGAGTTTAATGGCCAAGAGTGGCCCATTTTTTCACATTTTAAAAATATTAGGCAAAAATGTAGCCTATAATATTTTTTTAATTGCAATACAATCAACAACTTTTTTTTAGTTATAATTTTTTGTTACATTTTGTTACAATTCAGCAAATCAGGTGGGGGAAAAAAAACTAAATTAGTTGACTTAAAAAACAGAAAAAGATAAGTCAATTCTTTGTTGCTCTTTCCATATCAGACTCAAAGATTACTGAAAAACTCAAAACGTAATTTTGTTGGCTTGAACGTTGGCCAGCTGTCATGAGAAGTTTGCACTAAATACAGTGACAAAAAGATAAACCATAAAACTATTTTACATTTAAAATATTAAATTTGAGGCCAGATAAAATGTCAATGAGACCAGATTTGGCCCATGGGCCTCGAGTTTGACATGTGATCTACAGCATCAGTAAGCGCCTAAGAAGTGCACTAGTTTCTGCCACCATATTTGTTACTTTGTCATTGTCAATGGACATAAGAAGTTCTTTCTCTGTGGACATCAGCATAAATGCCTCCAAATGCTCCTGGTTAAGTGTGCTTCATAGTCTATTCTTGATGAACTTGAGAGTAGAGAAGCTTCTTTCACATGCAACCTGAGACAATGAAAGGGTCAACAAATATTTGTATGCCAGCCCTATAACTGGGTAGGCATCTGTGAAAAGGTTATACTGTGTCAATATAAGGTAAACACAGATAACACAGTTTCTGCAAGAAGAACAAGCCCTGCTTTCAAGTTCAATCTCTGGTTCAACTGAGCCCTCCTGGCCACCCTGTTCCATCTCAGTACCTGACAGTGGACTCTTCCAGAGGGGACTTTTTGAGCCTATCCCACTGGGATGCTAGACTGGACAGCTCTGTGTGTAAAGTACTCACTGTGGCTCTCTCATCAAATCTAAGCAGATTTTTGCTTATTTCTTGAAGTGCTGAGCTCTTGAGTCCTTTAAGCCTTATCTCTGAAAAGTTTTTAGGGTCAAGACAAGCAAAATCAGAGACAAGTTTGGCATTGGTTGCAATATGTATGCATATGCATGAGTTTATTTTTATTTGTCTATTAAATGTGTTGCTTTAACATTTTTCTGTCTCCTGTTTTCACTTCACCTCATGCATTTATGCCTCATTACGTAAATAATAGCCTGGCCCTCGCCTTCCTGCACAGCTCCGCTCAATTCTCATTTCCCTTCCAGTGTTGTTTTCGTTGACGTAACGCTGACGTAAATTTTTCGTTAACGCCCCCTTTTTTCATGACGATAATGAAACGGTAACTAAATAATCATTGCTCTTTAATGATTAAAACGTGACGAAATGTGTGTGAGTTTTCGTTAGACGAGACGAGACTGAACGAAAATGTTTCGTTCAATCAATAATTTATATTTCTGCCCAAGTGCCCATAATTATATTCTGTGTCGGAAAGTCAGCTGTTTGGTCACGCCCACCACCGCGGTGTTGATGCAGCATGGCCACGCGCTGCGCGCCGCTCACCTGTGACTTCCTTTTCAAACTGGACCATGGAAGATCCTGCAGCAGCATGTTGCACAAAGGAGCTCGGTCGGTGGCCGGCCGGCCGCCAGCCCAGAAAAGATTTATGGACTTAGTATTTAACCCAACTGTGAGAGAAGAACCGAATGTATGTATTTTTTTAAATAAATCCTGTCCTTGTTTGAAGCTGTTTGGTTATAGAATTGTCGCTGCTGTGTGTGTGGGTCAGGTTCTGGTTCTGTTTGTTTGGAACTCACTGCTGCTGACTTGTCACAGAATAGCGCATTCACGTTTGACCTCCGCGTCAACTTTTTGCCTAATAAGCTCATTTATAACAACTGCGAGGATGCTTGCAGACGCCTCTGTACCTGTCCGCTACACGCAAAACAGAGGCACACTGCTGGGGCTTATCGATTAGGCTAATACCCCGTGAGCCGTGAGGGGGGAGGGGAATGGCCCCCTCCCTTTATGTTGGCTGGCAGGCCAGAGGGACCGTTCTGCTGAAGTTATAGTGTTGTTGTTTTTTTGAGAGTCAATAAAACAGAGAGGGTCGGTTTTTTGAGCTTTATTCGTGCTTAAGTGTAACGACATGTTTGATTTTATGTCACTCACAGCAGGAAAAACATGATTTGTGCATGTAACAAAGTTACCAGCTTTTTGTACCGTGCTACAAATAAAGTCTGGACATGAAAGGATCATTCCCCGTACCACGTGGAAGGGTGATCGTGTAAAATCAAGACGTGGACCTGGTTCATCAGGCATGCTTTTGTCTGGTGTCCCGGTTTGCCGAGGAGGCCCTGTGTCTGACCGCCTGGCGAGGGACAAACCTGTTTTTGCTCCAAGCATGTTCGGTTCGAGGTGGGCTCGGCGGTTGATTATGTCGGTGCTCGTCCTCGTACGCCGGTCGCTTTTGCGGTGGGGCCCGTGTTGCTGAGCGGTGTCGAGGCTGCGTAGGTCTGCCCCCAGCAGACTCCCTGGGGGGAGCGAAGCTTCTCCTGGGAATACCCACCCGGAGAGCTTCAGCCTGTTTGCGCCTCTGGTCCAGCTTGGTCTGAATTCGATCCAGAGCTTTCCCAAACAATCCCTCCGGTTCTATCGAGTGGTGGAGAAAAGGCACCTTTTGTCCCTCGGGGAGATCAGTTACAGATGGCGTATCGCGATGACCACTTCGGCCATGCCTCTGCCTTGAGCAACAGCAGCTGTCCCCATCATGCGGAGCACAAAGTCTGTTGCCCTGCGGGCTTCATCCAGCAAGTCAGCGGCAGCTTGCTTGTCCGTTGTTACCTGGAGCTGTTGCAGTTTTTCAGCCAGGTAAGCCTGCATCAACGCGGACGCGTTCATGGCACGCGCCGCGAGTCCCTGAGCTCTGTAGCATTTTTCGAGCAGAGAAGCTGAAGCTCGACAGGCTTTGCTGGGGAGAGTTGGTTTTGTCCCGGATGACTTGGGAGCCAGGTGAGACGCCAGCGTGTCCTCAATTTGAGGCACGTTGGCTATTCCCACCTCATCCATCCCGTCCACGTCGAGAAACTGCGAGAGTGGTAACAGCATGGGAGCTCGGGGCTGAGCCCAGGTGCGAGTCAGCTCTGTGAGGAAGTCCGGGAACACGGGCATCCTTTGCCTCGTGGCGGCCTGCTGCTTTGAGTAAAAATAGTTTTCTGCCAGTCTCGTGACCTGTTGACGAGGCGGAGGTTCTGGCCATGGGATCTGCAACATGAGCGCTGCTCTGTGTCACAGGTCAAACAGAGCAGGGATGGAAAAGTCAGTTTCCAGGAGCACAGGTACCGGGGTACGGGAGAGATCTTCTCCCTGTTCCTCATATTCAACGTCTGCGTCCTCCGCGGAAAATTCGCCAGAGGCTGAAATCGAGATCTCGTCCTCGTTCATCATGCCTCTAGTGTCGAATTCGACTGTTAAGTCCACCATGGGAGCCAGCACGTCAGGGCTATCACCCCATTCGACTCGTGTGCTGTCATCCAGAGCCATGTTCTCGAGCTCCGGCATGGGAGTGAGGGGCTCGGTGGTGTCTGGGTCCGCTGGCGCTGTCGCGGCGCCCATGGCCTTGGCGACAAAATCCGCCCGGTGCCTCCTCACCGCCTCCAGCATCTGGCTGCAGTGTGGGCAAGAGTCAGGCGCATCCAGCGCCATTTTTGCGTGTAACATCCCCAAGCAGACGGGACAGGCCTCATGGGTGTCCGTCGCTGCGAGGGAGAAACCGCATCCGCTAGGACAGGCGCGCGAGGTTGGGCTCGTCGTCCTGCTGGTTTTCCTTGGAAGTCTTGTCTTTCGCTTTCCTTTCTCCGGAGGCATGTCCGAGATAAGGCGAGCGAGTCCTTCCAGAATCTTTTTCCTTTTATTTTGAGACGTCTCCTCCGTCGTGTCGCTTTCGCCGGCTAGCCCGCTATGAATTAGCAGGGGTAGCGGTGTGACGCAGTTAGCGCCGTCGAGCGAAGCAGTCTGCGGAGAGAGGAGAAGAAAAAACTTTGGGGTTAAGATAAAATGTGCCGGACTAGCTTTCGCTAGCCCAGCAGTACGCAGGAATAATTCTCCGTACGCTCTGTGTAGGGAGCAAGCTCACCTCTAGTTGAGCGATGAAGCAACAGAGAAGTCCCGCGAAGAGAGATAGTTCAGGTTTAAGCGAGGTGAAGGGCAATAAGAGAAAAATGGATGGGCGTCAGCGGCTTAAATACCTAGAGGGCGGGGCCTCTGGCGCAACGCTAACACCCTTGCAGTAAAGGCGTGAATGTATTTTTTCAGGTAATCGCGCGGGGGCGCAATTCCCATAGCATATGTTGCACCGAGAGACATGACTGAAAGGGAACAGATGGCCTCTGTCAGAGCTCAGTGCACTGTAAAAACATCAGTCTTTGCTCTCACATAGACCTCAGCCGTGTCATTAGCAGGTTACATTCGGCTGCTCCCTTCAATACGGATCGCCACAACTCACAAGAAACATGTGGCAATCGTTTTACACCAGATGCCCTTCCAGAAACCTGTGTTCGAACCGAAACCTCAGGATTATAACTACAGCACTGACCACCGAGCTACCACATACCTGTTTTGTCACTAAGAATTTATGTTGTGTGCGTCTGTTTGTGTTTAAAAGATCTGAGGTCTGAAATGGGTCTGAAATGATCTCTGGTGCTGAGGTCGCCGAGGTGGTTAAAAAGCTCCGCGGTGGCAAGGCTCCGGGGGTGGATGAGATTCGCCCGGAGTTCCTTAGGGCTCTGGATGTTGTAGGGTTGTGTTGGCTTACGCGACTCTGCAATATCGCGTGGACATCGGGGGCAGTTCCCTTGGATTGGCAGACTGGGGTGGTGGTTCCCCTATTCAAAAAGGGGGACCGTAGGGTGTGTTCCAACTATAGGGGGATCACACTCTTAAGCCTCCCTGGTAAGGTCTATTCAGGGGTTCTGGAGAGGAGGGTCCGTCGGATAGTCGAACCTCGGATTCAGGAGGAGCAGTGTGGTTTTCGTCCTGGTCGTGGAACACTGGACCAGCTCTACACCCTCAACAGGGTCCTGGAGGGTGCGTGGGAGTTTGCCCAACCAGTTTACATGTGCTTTGTGGACTTGGAGAAGGCATTCGACCGCGTCCCTCGGGGGGTTCTGTGGGGGGTACTCCGGGAGTATGGGGTACCAGGCCCATTGATATGGGCTGTTAGGTCCCTGTACGACCGGTGTCAGAGCTTGGTCCGCATTGCCGGCAGTAAGTCAGGCTCGTTTCCGGTGAGAGTTGGACTCCGCCAAGGTTGCCCTTTGTCACCGATTCTGTTCATAACTTTTATGGACAGAATTTCTAGGCGCAGCCAAGGTGTTGAGAGGATCCGTTTTGGTGACCTTAGAATCGCTTCTCTGTTTTTTGCAGATGATGTGGTCCTACTGGCTTCATCAGTTCGTGATTTACAACTTTCACTGGAGCGGTTTGCAGCCGAGTGTGATGCGGCCGGGATGAGGATCAGTTCCTCCAAATCCGAGGCCATGGTCTTGAGCCGGAAAAGGGTAGCATGCCCTCTCCGGGTCGGGGAGGAGGTCCTGCCCCAAGTGGAGGAGTTTAAGTATCTCGGGATCTTGTTCACGAATGAGGGAAAACTGGAGCGTGAGATCGATAGGCGGATAGGTGCAGCGTCCGCAGTGAAGCGGGCGCTGTACCGGTCTGTCGTGGTGAAGAGAGAGCTGAGTCAAAAGGCAAAGCTCTCAATTTACCGATCGATCTACGTTCCCACCCTCATCTATGGTCATGAGCTTTGGGTTATGACCGAAAGAACAAGATCTCGGATACAAGCGGCTGAAATGAGTTTTCTCCGCAGGGTGGCTGGACTCTCCCTTAGAGATAGGGTGAGAAGCTCAGTCATCCGGGAGGGACTCGGAGTAGAGCCGCTGCTTCTCCACATCGAGAGGAGCCAGTTGAGGTGGCTCGGGCATCTGGTTAGGATGCCTCCTGGACGCCTCCCTGGTGAGGTGTTCCGGGCATGTCCCACCGGGAGGAGACCCAGAGGAAGACCCAGGACACGCTGGAGGGACTATGTTTCTCGGCTGGCCTGGGAACGCCTTGGGATTCCCCCGGAGGAGCTGCTCCAAGTGGCTGGGGAGAGGGAAGTCTGGGCCTCCCTACTTAGGCTGCTACCCCCGCGACCCGACCCCGGATAAGCGGAAGAAGATGGATGGATGGATGGATGGATGGATGGAGGTCTGAAATGTTAAGGGAAATAGGGAACTACCTGGATCTTCAGCAGTTTGCTTATAGACCAAACCGAGTAGACTTGAGGATGCCACACACTTTAATCAACTTTTAAACATCTGGAGGGAAAGGGAACGCACGCATAGACCTGTCATGATTTTTTTTTTAAATTGCTGGGCGATTAATTGTCTCAGAAATTATTGCAATAAATGATATTATTGTTTTAAATATGACAATAATTAGTAAATACTGTAAAATTTAAGAAGAAATATTAGTTAATTTTGTGTGTAGTACATTCTTTGACCACAAGATGGAAGTATAAGACCATTTGAACCGAAGGATGGATGTCTCTTTAAGATAATTAGGAGGAAGGCCCCTTGACGTGACATGGGCTGTCTCTCTTTCTTCTTTCGGTTCTCAAAATGGCGGACGCTCGGTGTGGTTTGAGCTCTTTAGCATAGCATTTGCCATACAAAGTTTTTAATTAAAAATCAGTAAACAAGTTAGCTTCTTTTTTAAGAGAAACACAAAGGCATGGGTTTCAACCGTGAATTTTGGAACTTTGAAAAGATGGAGGTTTTTTTTTCCTGAGGTCAGCCTGTTAGCTTAGCTCATAGCTTAGCGTCTCAGCTTAGCTGCTTTTAACGATCCAAAAGCGCGATTTTGGAGCACCGGAGTTGAGCCTTTTGTCATCCATTGTCTTCAGTAGAAAGAGAGAGACACGAAGAAACGATAAAGCCGATAATTGAAAATGAAATTGATAATTTTCATTTATCATGCGATTCATTGATTTATTGTTTATCTCGACAGGCCTATACGCACGCACGGCTTTTCAAACCTTTCAACCTCACATTTTAGCAGAATCTTTTAGAGCAGTTCGAGGTTTTAATCTTGTGAGCTGGATTTGAGACTTTTTTTAATGAACATGACACGGAGTGAGAGTGAATGGATGTCGGATCAGGTGTGTTCCTCGGCACCCCACAGGGCTGTGTCGTCACCTCTTCTCATCATCCTCTACACCAACAACATGTGCTGTAGCAGCAGGGATGGCAGACTTAATGCAGATGACTCAGTCACTGTTAGTCTGCTTAATGAAAACAAAACACAGACTTTGTTCACTGAATCCTTTTTACAGATGAATGTTCAAAAAACCAAGGACGTGCTTATTGATTTTAGAAAATACCCCAGGCACAGAAAATTACTTTTTTAAATGGCCAGAAAGTGAAATGTGTTGATACATACAAATATCTTGTTAGTACAGTAGGCAAACTGTGAATATTTTTAATAAAACAGGGAACCAGTGTTTGTTTTGCCTCAGGAAACTGTCATCCTTTTTACATCGACAAAACTTTGGTGACTTTGTTTTATCGGGCTTTTATTAAATTGGTTTTATCTTTCTGCTTAGAGTCCTGGTTCGGCAACCTAAAACAAGAACTGCTTGAACCAAATAGTGAAGAGGTCCAGTAAGCTGATGGACGAGATGCATCTAAACCCAGAATCCCTGTATTCCAGGCAGACAGAGGGTACCTGGGTCCATTTTACATGCCGGGTCTCTGCACTACCAGTTCAGGCCCCTCCCGTCAGGACGCAGATAGTGCCAAAACATAAGTATTTTAAAACTAGCTTTGTTCCAGTTGTCATTAGTTCCTTAAATTAGATTTAGCATAGCTTAACATTAAAGGTCATGTTCATCAATTGAGGTAAAGGTTAAGTCAGGTCCTCTGGACTGTTTCTTTGTGTTGAAACATTTTGTCTTTCATCCAAAGGACTTCATCAGTGCGAGGAGCCACAACAAACTCAGTCCCATGAGTATCACACTCACATAGTGGACCAACCTGTTTGATGGTGATAAGATGGTTTCTGGAGTCCGCCCTTTCCCCTTTCGTCTCCTCTGAGGCAGCCATAGCCAAAACGGTTCATAACATCAAAGTTCCTGCTCAATAATCTGTCCTGATGACCTGACTTAACTTTGTTAGTTTAATATTGTTTATTCTTTATCTTGTCTTAACTCAATTTTATTTTGTTCTAATGTGTGTTTTTTATTTACTTCTGTCATTCTGATATTGTTCTTAAAATGTGGGAGTTTAATTTATCTCAAGTATTAAGCACCTGGTCACTTTTGTTGCGACGTCTTTGTAATATGTTTTGTTTTTGGAAAGAAAGCTGACTCTCTTCGCTGTAATCAAATATAAATAAAGTTGACTGATTGAAAATCAAATCTGCTAGTCAGAGAACAACACCACCCACAATTTTTCTACAGTATTTTATAAAATATACTGTATATACAGTATATATATTTTTTTAAATAAAGTAACATTTTATTTATTGGATATTTTCCCAGTTATTTTTCAAACAGTTTTAAGCCTGGAAAATTAGTGTAATTTTAAAATAAACACAAAAGGTTTACTTTTTTAACTAATCAACAAAACGCTTTTAAGATCCGCTCATTCTCAATCAGTTCATCTGGACAGTTTCTTTTTAGCAGAAACGTTTCACCCTCACTCCAGAGGGCTTCCTCAGTCAGAGTAGTCCAAAGCACACTGAAGTTAACCCACCAAGTAAGCAACTTATGTGGACCAACCAGTTTGCTGTAGCCAAGATGGTTTCTGGGGGCGTGTCCCTCGTCGACTCCTCCCAGGCAGGCAGACATGTCCAAAGTGGTTCAAGACAAGAAAGTTAATTCTCAATAGTCCAGGTATCAAATCCGCTCATTCTCAATCAGTTCATCTGGACAGTTTCTTTTTAGCAGAAACGTTTCACCCTCACTCCAGAGGGCTTCCTCAGTCAGAGTAGTCCAAAGCACACTGAAGTTAACCCACCAAGTAAGCAACTTATGTGGACCAACCAGTTTGCTGTAGCCAAGATGGTTTCTGGGGGCGTGTCCCTCGTCGACTCCTCCCAGGCAGGCAGACATGTCCAAAGTGGTTCAAGACAAGAAAGTTAATTTTAACTTTCTTGTCTTGAACCACTTTGGACATGTCTGCCTGCCTGGGAGGAGTCGACGAGGGACACGCCCCCAGAAACCATCTTGGCTACAGCAAACTGGTTGGTCCACATAAGTTGCTTACTTGGTGGGTTAACTTCAGTGTGCTTTGGACTACTCTGACTGAGGAAGCCCTCTGGAGTGAGGGTGAAACGTTTCTGCTAAAAAGAAACTGTCCAGATGAACTGATTGAGAATGAGCGGATTTGATACCTGGACTATTGAGAATTAACTTTCTTGTCTTGAACCACTTTGGACATGTCTGCCTGCCTGGGAGGAGTCGACGAGGGACACGCCCCCAGAAACCATCTTGGCTACAGCAAACTGGTTGGTCCACATAAGTTGCTTACTTGGTGGGTTAACTTCAGTGTGCTTTGGACTACTCTGACTGAGGAAGCCCTCTGGAGTGAGGGTGAAACGTTTCTGCTAAAAAGAAACTGTCCAGATGAACTGATTGAGAATGAGCGGATTTGATACCTGGACTATTGAGAATTAACTTTCTTGTCTTGAACCACTTTGGACATGTCTGCCTGCCTGGGAGGAGTCGACGAGGGACACGCCCCCAGAAACCATCTTGGCTACAGCAAACTGGTTGGTCCACATAAGTTGCTTACTTGGTGGGTTAACTTCAGTGTGCTTTGGACTACTCTGACTGAGGAAGCCCTCTGGAGTGAGGGTGAAACGTTTCTGCTAAAAAGAAACTGTCCAGATGAACTGATTGAGAATGAGCGGATTTGATACCTGGACTATTGAGAATTAACTTTCTTGTCTTGAACCACTTTGGACATGTCTGCCTGCCTGGGAGGAGTCGACGAGGGACACGCCCCCAGAAACCATCTTGGCTACAGCAAACTGGTTGGTCCACATAAGTTGCTTACTTGGTGGGTTAACTTCAGTGTGCTTTGGACTACTCTGACTGAGGAAGCCCTCTGGAGTGAGGGTGAAACGTTTCTGCTAAAAAGAAACTGTCCAGATGAACTGATTGAGAATGAGCGGATTTGATACCTGGACTATTGAGAATTAACTTTCTCATCGCTTTTAAGACTTTTGGGCATTTTACCTGTTTTCAACCAACTTTATTTTTCATTGTTCAAATTTAAACTGACTTTGATTTATTTAAAAAAAAAAACGAGATTTCCACATTTACTTAAGTCCAAAAAGATTTGACTAGAAGTCAATTTAAAAAATCTTCAATTTGAAGTTTAGATTAGTCTTTTCAGAACCAAGTTATAAAAATAACATAACCATCCTGAAACTTTCTTCAAAAAGAAAACCAGACATTTTAATGGCATGTTCAGGATTAAAATCCATTAAAGTTCCTGTACCACTGATCTAAAACAAGAGTGTAAATAATAAACAATGCCATCACTGTTTATAAAAAAGATAGCTTTATTGCACAAGGTGTTGAGTATATTTTTTTCTGCCTTTTTTAATTTTCATAGAAAAGAAAATGTCAAGTTAAACACAAGCAATCTCAAACTGAAGCAATGTTCATAAAATTGTTCCATAAAAGTTCAAAGAACAACTGCAGATTCTTTAAAATTGTTTTTATTAACCCCTCTTTCGATTCACTTTTCCCCATTTCCTTTGATAACCAACGAAATTTAACATGCAAAGCTGCTGCCCTTCCCCACAAACCAAAAAAGAAAATCTAAAAAAATTAAATAAAAAAATGAAAAAATAAAAGCTGAGAAAAATGCAACCAACAAAGTATATTTTAAAAATAATTAATGGTCTACTCTGACAAGTTTTAACTGCTTCATAAATTAGGATAAAGCAGTTTCACCTTCTTTTTTTTAATTCTTAGAGTTTTTATTGATTCCTCGTCATATTAACTTCATTTCAAAGTTTACATTGTGCCCTGGTTTCTAGTGAAGATGTTGAAAATAGTATTCATTTATACAAAACACCTCCCTATGTACACAAGTCTTTTGTTAGGGGACAAAGGTGAAGAGGAGGGAGCTGGGGAGGGTCAGATGTAGGAAAAATTAAAGAAAAGTTAGGATGTAGGGTATAAGATGCAGCGTTTACAGCATTCTGCAGGGAGTTTAAATGTATTTTAAAGACTTTAAGGAAATTTCCACCAACGTTTCCTTTGCAAACATTAGAATATTGTCCAGAGAAGGAACAACGCTCAATTTGGAGGCCTTTCATTTTTAAATACTTTAAAGAAAAAAATCTTAAAATAGGCCATGTTATGCAATTATTTATTAATTCCGTTAATAGTTCTAATAATTAGTTGGGTCTTCAGCTGCAATGGCTTTCAGATTTTACAAATTTAAGAATGGATTTGTTTATTTATTAGTTTTATTTAAAAAATATCTAATGTGTTACATCAGGTTATAAAATAAAGTCTTGTTTATGGTCAGTAATTCACAGCCACCTTGGTGGAAATTTCAATAAAGACAAAAATGACATTTAGTTTGAGCAAACCGACTGATCAGCATCAACTTCACTAAACAACCAGGCTGGTTAGAAGTTGAGTTCACCAGTCCAACCCATATCAATACAACCCAAGGACAGAAGCCCTTGTTTGTGGATAGAAAAGCAGGCTTAACCCTTTTCCTAACACACTTTTGCTATTTTTTCTTTTCTAGGACAAGCATTTGCATCATTTGAAACATAAAAGCCAAAATGAAAGGCATCATAATCATTAATGAGAAACCAACCATATGAGCGCTTTGTTCAATTTAAAATAAAATGAAAGAAGGAACACGGTTGTCTGCACTGTGTGGTGTTCACTATCGCCTGCAGAACAAAACAAAAACAACTGAAACGCTTGTTGGTCCGGCTGTGTTCAGTAATTAGAGTTGGGTAATGGCATTCACATACGGCACAACATAACACAAGAGGCCTGATTACTATCTGTTTCACTCTTTTCTTTATCATCTCCACACGTCCTGCACTGAGCCGTGGACCAATCAGCAACACAATCTCACTATATTTCCACGTTACTGTGCTCGCGTTACACTTTTTGCTTTCTTTCACACCACGTCTCGTCCTCGTCTTCCATCCACAGCTGTGCTGCCCGTTTAAACTCCCTCTCTTGGTTTTTGTCGTTCCTTTGTGGGATGTTTCACTCTGAGCGATTGTCTTGTGATCTTTTATATAACTCTTCAATTAGAACGGCTTCTATATGTCTCTGCTTTTTTTTTTTCAATATTCATATATTCGCTATATATTTGAATAGAAATATATATGTACATACTTTTGAAAACAAACATATACGATATATTTTTCTTTCTTTTTTTTTTTCTATTGCAAGAGCCCTGATGTTACTTTTGACCATTGCAAAACTTTTGGAGAAACTCTTTAGTTTATTTTTAAACATCTTTGTTATGGGATCAAAGCAGCATGTCGCATATTTTTAAGGGGGACTCTGTAGAAATGTTATGAGCAAATATCTTACCTGTTGGAGATAGCGGCTTCAAAGGAAATTGTACAGGTTATAAAACAAAGGATTACTGCAAAATAAGGGTGGATCAGAGATATCTTTATGCAGTTTTAGTTACCAGAGTCACTAGCTGGTGTCTTTAAAGACAACACACACAAATATCAATTACTGCAAATATCAGTATTTTCACTTGTTTTGCTGCAGCCTGTGCTCATTCTGATTTGTTTTTCCAGAACAGGTCACACTTTTTGAGCTGACCGTTTCAGTCTGAGCAAAGTGTGCAAAGACTAAAGTGGATTGTTTGCTATTTTAAAACAATTAGTGTCAAAAATGTCTAAGTAATTCATGTAAATGTTAATTTATAAACCTTTACATCATTGTCAAATTTTGATTGCAAAGTTGGTGTGGCAGAAAAATTACAAGATTCCAGTCAGAAATGGCTTTTTGCCCCAACAAATAACCTTGGAATTCCGTTTAAAGACCTTTTTTTAATGGAAAACTGTTATAAGAATTGTAAAATTGCGGGAATTATTACGAAATTGAAGCTATTCTAGGATGGCAGCCATCCCATTTTGGTCTCAGTTCACTCAAACTAGTCTTGAGCTCATCAGGTCAGTCAGACCGAAACTCTTCATTGCCAAACTGGGTGAGTTCAAAGCGTTAACAACAACAGGAAAGGTAATAATTGTTGACTCACTTTCTGCAAAACTTCCCTTCAAAAGATCGGAATTATCACTTTAAATTTCGGGAAATTAAATTCAAATTTAAAGTAAAAAAATAAACAACAACGAAGAAACCATGCACAACACTAAAATCAAATTAAAACTCCCTCATTTCTGAATAAAATGTATGTTTCTGCTACTCGTCTTTAAATTCTGTCAGCACCGGATCGCCCTGGCTTTAATCTGTCTACTCATCTACTCACAATCATACCAATATGACTTTTCCTACACATCACAAAGATTCATCTGAATCGTTCCATTCACGTTGACACTGAAAGTCACAAGAGCTTTTCTGCCCATCTCTTCTTTCAGTTTGTCTATCTTTGTCTAGCCAGTGGGCTCACAACATGTCACACTGTGTGGATATGATGGGGTGGGTGGGAGGAAGGAGAAGTGGGAAAGGATGGATAGAGACAACACAGGTGCAGGTAATACGAATGAGTTATTGGTAATGTGAGCCATAAAGGGGCCTCTTTCTTTCTTGTTTCAAAAAGCCAAATAAAAATATAATAAATAATAATAATATCCCTATTTCTAATCTGTAAATACTCTCTTATGAACTCGCTTCTTTAAACATTGCACCATGTCAACACCATGTCAACACCATGTTGTCAGCTACAGCTAACAGAACGTAGTTAATAGTTCCGGACCGTGTAAGAAATCTAACGTCAAATCGTCAGCATCATTCCTGTTCCCCTTCCACAAATATAAAACAAATAACGGGGGGAGGGGGGCTCCGTTTTGATACAGACATCTGCCCAAGGGTTCAGCATACAGATTGATTTTAAAAAGGTCCATTTGTTGCTGTGTGCCTGCCACGTCTATGCATATATATTTACACATATACACACCCCACCGCACACACACGCACGCACGCACGCAGGCTTGTGAAGCTTTCTGAGTCCGTTTGAACGTTCTCTTAGTGCACATGAGATTATATCTTCATTGACGTCTGGAAACAAACTGAAAACCACTAAACAACAAAAAGGGTCTGGATGATGTTTCTCTTGTCTGTGCTGAGGCTGTTTATAAAAAAACATCAGTTACGGCCACGACGCTGCGTCGTCCATTGCATGTGTGTCAGGACTGCAGTCCCGCTGCCTCTGTTGGACAACTCTACAGGGTGGACTGACCTTGCAGGACCAATGTAATACCAAGGCTGGTGGTTTATGCATACAGTAAAAGCATCCTGCTGTGGCACAATGCCGTGATATAAGATCGTTTTCCATTAGAAACCAGAAACGTTACGTGATAGAAAAAAAAAAAACTAGAACTAAAACCTCATCCTCAGCAACTTGGTCCATTCTAGAGCCGTCTTGATGCGGAAAACAAGACAGTGCACGTAGAAAGTACTTTGTGCATAACTACTTTGTCCTTGCCAGAAAAATCAAACATGGGGTGAACAGAAATACCATGTATGTGTTGGCAAGTGATTTCCAGAGTGAAAAAAACAGGAGAGAGAAATGACACGATCATGTAAAGCAACCAGGCAGAAAGAAAGGCAGGCTCCTGTGCTGTGGAGATCTATCCGTGACCCCTTCAGACTGTAGTGTTAGCAGGGAGCGGCTTCCTGCAGGCTGGCACAGCACAGGCACTGACGGCTGAGCTGTGCATGTCCCTCACCCCGATTCACCGCAGAGGCTCCAGGCAAAGCGCTGGCTTCTGACCAGCATTGTATTGAAAGTTACAGTGACAGGCCTCGGTCGTGGCAGGCTACACCAGGGTGTAGGACTTGGAGTAGGCCCCCGAGCCTCCATCCCTCTGCTTCTGTAGTCTGCCTAAGCCTGAGGAGCTGCTCTCCAGGAGAGAGTCTCTGGAGGAAGAAGCGGAGGCACCGCCAGGGGTCCCACCTGTGGCCCCTGCTGCTCCGCCTCCCCCAGAGGAGGACGACGCACCCGCACCCGCAGCTGCGGCTGTGGCTGCGGCGGCTGCGGCTGCGCTCTGAGCCACTGCAGCCGAGGAGCCAGGCATGGTTAGAGTCCTCTGGGGAAGTGTGGAACTGCTAGAGCTAGCAGACACTCCTCCACTTCCTCCACCGCCCCCCGACGCTCCTCCAGAGGAAGCCGCGGAGGAGCTGAGGTTGGAAAGCCCGGAGTGGCCCATGGATAGAGCCGGCTGCTTTGTAGAGTCCAGAGTCACATGACGGCCCTGGCTGTGGTACACTCGCTGGGCCAGGCCCCGAATAGAGGCTTCTCGTGGCGGAACCACTGGACACGGGTCGTGATGTTCCGACTGCTTTCTGAAAAAGGGATCTGACTTCATGTAGAGGGGAAGATTGCAGTAATCACCTGGAAGAGGAAACACTTTCATTAAACTGAATATTTTAGTTTTTTTGTCGTTTTTCAAGAAAAAAATCTGCAGCGGCCACTCACTCTTGGCGCGGTGTGGAATGGGCACAGCTACATTCTTGCCGCGGTCGTAGTCTTGGGGTTTGGGTGGCGAGGCAGTGAATCGGCAGATCCCGGGCTCTGACGGCGTGCTCATGGACGTCATGCTGTCCGCATTGTCATTGGTCCCTGTGGTCATTTGATCGGACGAGCTGTCAGAGATAAAACACTCTGTGATCTCAAACTTGGCATGCTGTAGGTGTTCCTCCAGCTTGGCGTGCTCATACGCTCTCGCCAATTCCTCGTAGGTGGAGGAAGCACTCTCCGTGGACACCATACTGTTGCGCCCCTTATCTGTGAACGAAGGAAAGCGAGAACATTTTGTACATCCCGGTGATCAAACCAGCAACACAAGTGGCGTTTTCCTCGCCCCTCCTCTGCAGTTATATGGTACATGTCAATGGCTGTAAGTGTCACGTCACCCTCGCGCTAACCTGTGTCCTGCGAGAGGCTGGCGCTGTAGCTGTCACTTTCGGTGACAGTGATGCCATGCTGGGAGCCAACTGTGCGCCAGTCTGAAGTGAGAGTGCGGGCTGGCGTGGAAGCCTGACACTTGGTCAGAGTCCACTGACTGGAGTACCGGTTCCTGATGCTGTGGGCCGACTTCACACTCTTTCTCGACACTGGGTCTGATGGTAAACGGAAAACAAATGAAAGGCAATGATCATTTGGATAGTAGGTGTTTAATATGGTCAAAGAAGAAATGGACCTTTACAAAACAATTGTACACGAATAACTCAATATATATATATTTTTAATGTGTACTAATGACGTTTCACTTAAGATGAGCCATGAACTGAGCAGATAGGTGGAAATTGTACAGTTCATGCTTACACCGATTATTCTATCGCCAGGGTTTTAAGGAGTAGTTTGGACGTTTTTCTATTACAATTTACCTTTATTGTCATTACACTGGAGAACAACACAACAAAATGTGATTGGAAATGTTCTAATAGCAGCACCGTCTCCATTTTGAAGTGCGGGGCTTGGTCAGTTATTTACTTACAGTCTGAATGATCTTGAATTGTAGAGTCAGCGAGTACTTATTGCAAAAGAGTCAGTCTAACAGCTAGTCCAAATTGAGTCAGTTGCTCCTTAAATTTCTGTGGTCCTAAAACAACTCAAACGTCATAAATGTCATTGTAGTTCAAGCAGATGTTAAACCATAAACCTTAACACCATTGTCACTTTTGAGGTAGCTGGCTTTTCAGAGGGAGTGGTGGAACAGAGGTTAGAGAAGGCGAGCCAATGATCAGAAGGTCACTGGTTCAGCACCCCTGACCAACAACGTCAAATGTGGGTGGGGATGGTGAAGCACCCATTCCTGCCTTCATCCCCAGTTGCCCCACTCTGGTCCAACTCTTGCTCCTTGAACCCTTTAACCCAGCTGCTCCCCAGGCACCATAGATGTTCTGCCCTCTGCTTCACATGTGTGACAGGAAAAACTTAATGGATTAATTTCCACATTGGAGATTAATAGTTACTGGTAATTTTACATGGAAGTCTGTAGTTATTGTATAAATGTTTATGAAGTGTTCACAAAGTGAACCACAAAGTGAACCAGTTTTCTTCCATACGTTTTTTTAGCATCTTTCTCGTTCCACAATTTTTGTGCTATTTCAATAAATCATTTATCAAAACATTCAGCTCTTTCTGCTATGAGAACTTTAACTGTTTGAAATATTTAGTTTTTCTGCGATTTTTTCCCCCTCATACAAACTGATTTGAGCTCATTTTACATCCTTCAAATCTTTATATCTGTTTACAACCTTTTACAAATCTTTTCATGTTTGTTCTGGTTCGTGCTTCTTCTAACTTCTTTCAGCTAATTTCTGCAGTTTTTTTCTTCAGCTGTTTTGTGCTCCTTTCAGATTCTTTCTGCTAATTACCTTTTGTGCTTCTTCTAATGTCTTCTGCTAATTTCAGCTTGTTATGCTCCTTTCAGCTTATTTCTGAAAGTTTCAGTTTTTTCTACGATTTCAGCTACTTTATAGCTATGCTAATTTGATCTTTTTCAGCTAGTTCCACAGGTTTTGCACTCATTTAATCTTAATTCTGCTTACCCTGATGCATGCTCATTAATCCAGGTAGAAAAATCTAAAAAAAGCTAAGTCTGGTCCTCTGGTCATCTCAGACTTCCTCAGTCTGAGCTGCTGTATTCAGCTCAGTCTTATAAATAGCACCCTCTCACAGTGGATCAACCAGTTGGCTGATGACAGCCAAAACCAGCTGCTCACATGATCAAGGAGGACCATCAGCCTAACGATGGATCGTTAGCACCCTGATGGTTGTTTGCTATTCACAGAGGGCTGAGTGATACAAACAGTAACCGTGTTTCCATCTATTTTCAATTCAAATTTTGAGCAAATTTTTTAAATTTCGCAAAAATGTAAATAAAAATTATTGCGAATCAGAAGTGTTTCCATCAACTGCCTTGAAGCGCATCTACCAGGCCACGCAAAGTGGCATTACGTCAGACGTCAGCGTCATTACGTCAGACATCAGCGTCATTACATCAGACGTCAGCGTTACGCATGTCTACAGTAAACAGGAAGTAGCGGTTGAAAACAGGACCCGACCACACATCTCGGCAAAATGGAGAGAATATTTCAGGTATGTGTTGCTATCGGGCAAGTTGTATTTATTCTGTCATGCCAACTAGTTTTAGCGATGTTACATGTTGTCCGGAGACGAAGTCACGTGACGTAAATGTTCGCTACGTCAGAACTGAGTCGGCAAATCTGTTTCCATCTCTCGTTTTGCGCATCGGCTCTGATTCGAAAAACCCAAAAACCACCTCAAGCGAGCGTATCAACTTTTTGGCGAATTAAAGGAAGTTAATTTGAATCGTGCCGTTTCCATTCAGCTTTTCTGATGCGATACTTCAAAATGCGCATCAAGAAACCTTGATGGAAACACGGCTAGTGATGCTGTTATTGCTAGTATCACTCAGCCCTCTGTGAATAACAAACAACCATCAACTCTTTTTCTGGCTCCAAATGTATGGAGTTAACATGCTAACAGTCCTTCCTGTAAACAGTTTGGACCACGTGGAGCAGCACGAAGCTGCGGAGCTCGGACGTGCAAGAGCCAAAATGCTAAAAGACGGAGACAGGCTTGACCAGTTCAAAGTAAGAAATTATATTTTTATTAAGGTTTTTCTTAAGGTTAAAAATGTAATGTCTGTGTTTTTTGATAATTATGTAGGGTACTGTGTTAGGATAGGCGAAGTGCTTGGTAACTACATTACCGTACATGTACGTGTATCAGTGGCGGCTGGGGTGTGGTTTCGACTTACGTTAATTTCGTGTTACAAACGGTGCGTAGGAACGGAACTCGTACTCGTATTTTATTTATTTATTTTATTTTACTGCAGCTCAACAAAAAATAATAGATTTTTACAACTACTTTTGTTCAGATATTTTCTCTGCACATCTATGGCATGTTTCAATATGCAAATCATGTTTTTCACAGAGAACTATTATTAAAAAAAAATAAAAAAAACATTATATCAACGTGGTCTTCTCTATAAATGTATGACAGATGTCTATGTAAATAACCAGTTAATGCAAAAGTGACATTTGTGTAAGGATGAACTGCTATTTTTCTTTTTAAAAGTGGTTTTAAGATGGCAGAAATCTGTTAGCCTTACTTTGACGAGCTTTAAACTTGACTACCATTGGAGCTTCTCTCTGACTATCCATACTAAGATTGCTCAGACAGCAGGTGAGATACTGACCGCTGACAACAACAACACAGAACCCCAATTCATTCAAACTATCTCTTTAAAGCATGTGCAGTAAAGCTTTGTGTGCAACTCTAGTAGAATGAGCAGTGATGAGAGAAAACACATACTGGTTCCTGGTCTGATGTCAGACATGTCTATCAAAGGACCTGTGTTTTGGATGAGGGCAGGGTGATGGACAGATACACCAGTGCAGAAGCTCTGAGGGTTCCCCGTTTGGTTGAACTCTGTGTCTGTCACAGGGATAGTAGCCTTGTCGTCACCTTGAGACAAAAAAAAAAAAATTTAAAAACACATTTGATGGCGCAGTCCACTATAATTTGTAGAAATGTAAACACAAACAAAACTTTCTGGCTGTTTTTTTGCCTAACCAATTTGCTTGATGCCCTCTTTGTCCTCAATTAGCAACTGCACTCTGGGGATGTCGATGTGTAACCGTGGGCCCTGAGGAGGTCCTTTCACTGGGGTGTCAAAGCTGCGGTTGTTTTTACTAATTCAGATATAAAAGATTAGCACACACCATCATTTGTGGGTTTGCGAAAATGCGCATTTTCAAGAGTGATATAAGATTTTAGACTGATTTAGCAGGGTGGACCACAGGAAAACATCTCACCTGATCAGCATCTCTGCCAGGCTTTTAGCATCTAAAGTGAAGCAGAAGTTAGAAATAAATCATTTTGCTCATGTAAAATCAAGCAAACAATAAAAAGACTTGTTTCAAAATGTTTTCTCGGCATGCTCTTTTCACGTTTCCTCTCCTCGTTTCTCACCTCTTAGTCTTTTCAGCCTCTTTTCTTTGCGTTTCCTGCGGATGATGAAGAGGAGTGCAACGCCGAGAGTGACCAGAATCACAGGGGAGCCGATGGAAAACAACTTCTTCACGTCATCGTTTTTTTTCAGAGGAGATTTGATGGGAGCGATTGTGCCTGTTGCCAACGCAGAAAGATAAACGTTGTAAAACTTGAACAACTTCATCCTAAAGTGACATAACCTGTCCTCTTGTCTGTTTTCTTTGTGTTTGCTCTTGTCTTTATTTCCTTTTCTGATCCTTGTTTGATTCTGTTCCTTTGTGTGTGGCGCAGTCGTGTGGTTTGTCCCAGCTATTGCTCCCTCATGTAATGAAGTCCCTGCCTCCAACATCTGTTGTCTGTCCCATGTGTTTTCACTTGGTCTCATCAGTGTCTGTGAATATAAGTCTGTGTCTCCTGTTCTTTATCTGGCCATTGTTTTCATGAAGGCTCCTTGTTCATGTTCTGCACCACGTCCTGGTTTTGTCTCCCTAGTGTCCTCTCATTGTTCATGTACGTTCTTGCTGCCATGTCCGTCCTTTTGTTTATTTGCATTAAAAACGTTTTACTTTAAACCTGCGTCATCCGAGTCCTCCCTGCATTTTGGGTTCAACCACTACCAGATTGTTACATAAAATTGAAGTTTAAAATAGTGAAATCAAAAATGCCATTTATACAAATAGAAGAAAAAAAAAAGTCTTCTACTCACTGCCATCATAATCCAGTGTTGCAAACTGGGAACTCTGGTTGCCACAGCCTGCACTGTTACATGCTTTCATCTTCATTTCATACCAGGTGGCCTCCCGCAGCTCCGCCAGAAACACATCTGCGGTGACGTTGGTTCGCACAGTCTGCCACACCCATGTCCCTGCACATGAACACGCACTAGCATCAACTCGAATGGTGAGAATGGTGATGAAGCGTTCACACTACAGTATTGTGATCCATTTTTCTTCCGTGTGTTTTTCGTCATCTTTCGCGTTCCATAATCTTTTTGCTCTTTTAACAAATCATATATCAAAAGGTTCAGCTTGTTTAGGAGAAGTCGTTCCAGACTTTAGGTGCTGATAGTACATCTTCAGCTTTTTGAAATATTTAGCCTTTTCTGCATTTTTTTTCTCATAGGAAATGAATTGAGCTCATTTTACATCCTTCAAATCTTTAAATCTGTTTACATTATTTTACCGCTCCTTTCACATTTTGTTCTGGTTCAGGTTCTTTCAGTTTCCTTGTGCAAATTTAAACTTATTTCTGCTACTTTCTGCTGGGGTTTTTTCTCAGCAGTTTTGAGTTCCTTTCAGATTATTTCTTCTAACTGCAACATTGTTTTGCTTCTTATTTCTGCTAATTTCAGCTTGTGATGCTCTTTTCAGCTTATTTCTGCAAGTTTCAGCCTTCTCTTATACTATTTAGCTGTTTTAATGCTAATTTTAGCCTTTTCAGCTAATTTCACTTTTGTTGCACTCATGTCTACTTTTTTTTAGCTTAATTCAGCAAAATTGTGCTCTCTCTATTTCCTTCTGGTGATTTCAACTTCTTTCTCCTTCTCTTTTTGCCACTTTTCAGCTGATTTTATGCTAATTTCAGATTTTTTTCAGGTAATTTCTGAAATTTTGTCCTAATTTCTGCTTCTTTCAGCCTTATGGGCAAACTTGTTCTTTATGCTTTCTTATGGTAAATTAAGCTTGTTCTGCCTTTTCAGCAAACTTTTTTAAAGCTAATTTCAGCTGTTTTCAGATAAATTCAAGATTTTCTTGGTAGTTTTTGCTATTTTCAACCTAATTAACTTCTTCATAATATCAGTTTATGCTCCTTTCAGCTTAGTTCTGAAATTTTCAATTATTTCAGCTACTATTTAGCTGTTTTATGCCAGCCTTTTCAGCTAATTCCACATTTTTTGCACCCATGTCAACTTTTGTGTTTGTTTTGCTTTCTACTGCTGATTTACGCTTGTTCTACATTTTCAGCTACGTTTGAGCATAGCTTTTTTTGGGGTGCTAATTTCAGCTGTTTTTCAGCAAGTTCTTCTGCAATAAGCATTCATGCGGCATTTTTGCAGGAAATGCAATTTCTCTAGTTTATTTTATTATCAGCTACTATAGAAAAAACAGATGTGAAATGTCTTCATAATTAAACACATGTTCAAATGAAATGTTTGGGTAAGTCTGACAAAGCTAAAAGTCCCACCTTTTGGTCTGAACTCCAGAGTGACAGAAGTGATTGGACAGCCCCCACTCACCCAGCCCGGCAGGTTGAGGCGGGCGTGGCTGGAGTTAAGGTAGGTGAAGATGGGTTGGTCTTTGTTGAACTGGGGTTCTGAAAAACAAAAACATTATGACACATCTGTCCACAAATGGTCAGATTTCCAAATAATCCCACTCTCAAACTGTTGAAACTAAAATCAACTGGAAACATGTCAGTGATGAAAAGTATTTTTTTAACCTTCATCATGAAAAGTTATAGTCATGTGATAAAAAAATTGAAGTAAAAAAAAAAACTAGCTTGTTTCCTCTGACTGATTTTGACTGAATATGTCATTAGTACATTTTCTAGCTGGGAAAACATCAGTCTGTTAGCAGCACTGATGAAGGTGGAGCTAGTTAAACATCTTCAAATACATTATTTTGTATAAATAGAGTTGTCAGTGAAATCTATGGTCGTATTAAACCAAATAATTAGAACACCAAAACTGAATTATTTAGAAAGTTAAATTATTATTTTGTTGGCTATGAAAGTTTACAGTGATTTGTTTTTGATCAGATTATATTTTATTACACGGATATACTGTGCAAAATGTTCATCTTAATGGAAACTAGGCAATCTGGTACTTTATGTTGCATTTTGCTTTGGATTTATTGAATTTACTTTTTGTTTGTTCTTTTAGTTCATTTCCTGTTTAAATTTGAAAACCCAGTTTGATTGTTGTTGGTTTGCAGTTCGACATCTTAAATTTAGAGTAAAACTGGATTTAATTTATATCTGAAGTCAGAATTAGGATTGTTAATGACATCACTCCTTACGTAAATGTGTTTTGTTTGCAAGACTAAAAAGTATGTAGGATTTGTTAGTTGTACTCAGAAATCAAGGTAACTACTATTAGCAATATGTACTCTGAATTTAGGTCCCAGCCAGGGTACTTACTGGGTGGAGTTTGCATGTTCTCTCCATGCATGCGTGGGTTTTCTCTGGGTACTCCAGTTTCCTCCCACAGACCAAAAACATGCATGTTAGACTGATTGGTAACTCTAAATTGTCCCTAGGTGTGAGTGAGAGAGTGAATGGTTGTTTATCTCATTTGTCTCTATGTGTCCCTGTGACTGTGGAGTTGACCCCTATACGGCCCAAACAGGAAGAGGTGGGTAAGGATGATGGATGGATGGATGGATGGATGGATGGATGGATGGACGGGCCTATCATCTCTTTTTATGAGCAGCCATATGAAATTCTGACATCAGGACTGCTAAAATACTTCTGACCATTTGAGTCAAAATTCCAACATCTGAGTACAATTTGAACACAGTAATGCTCACAGCTGTTTTTCCATTTGTCATTTCATTTCTTGGTATTTGTAACCCTGATTTTTGATAAAGTTTTATCAGAACCTCTGTTCATGTCATGCTCTTGTTAGATTTTCACTGCTTTGCTTTTGAACAGAATCAGTTTGTTTAGTTACTGTATTTTTCAGACTATAATGCGCACCGGGTTATAAAGGCGCATGAAGCAAAACAAAACAGATAAGTCAAAATGTATTCAACTCATTCACAATAATCACATAAATTCAGTTTGAGGTCAGTAAGCACAACCCAAATTAATACACAAGGCACACCTGATTATAAGGCTCACTGTCAATTTTTGAGAAAATTTAAGGTTTTTAAGTGCACCTTATATTCTGAAAATTACGGTATTCTCTATCCTGAGCCTGGTTTCTGTATGCCTGCATTTGGATCCTTCAGCAACAGGTCACTTCAAACTATCTACTAAAATGTCCTAAACAAATTAGCCAAAGTGCAACAAAAAAATCTAAAGTTTGGGTTGAGCAAAAATGTCTGTTGTCATTAAAAAAAAAGTCAGAATTCATTAAATGTAATTGTGTTTTGTTCACGTAATAATTTTCAGGTAAAATAAAAGTACAAGTGATAGATGACATGATGTTTCTATAAATATTTTTGTCACTTTTAATGGAAGATTGGTAACTGGGTTCTTAAACAGTAAAAGTAAACAAAACATTAAAAACACATGCATCTTCTTAGATACTTCTTATATGCTGCCTTCTAATATCCAAGTAAATTTTGTAAAAAACAAGGATTGTGGAATGGTCTGAAGGATGATGTTAATACTGCCAGATCCATGTACATATTCAAAAGAATTATATAAGTTTTCTGAAGGAATATGGAAAAACATAATGTGTATGTATACGAATTGTTGTTTGAGTTGATGTTTGTTTTTATTTAGTTTTTTTTTGTGTGAATTACTTTTGTTTGAATATATT
>JBBPBX010010566.1:44011-49011 GCA_038048925.1 Garcialebias charrua
TGTTCTTGTTTTTGATTTTGTACATCTACCTTGTGGTGTTTTGCTAGTTTTGATACTTTGCATTTCACTTTCTATTTCTCTCCTATGTTTTTTTTTTCTGTTGTTTGTTGTTTAAGGAAATTCTACCATTGCTGTTCATCATTCTTTAGTTTGTAGCAGGTCACTTTTGTAAATGAGCCCTCGAGGCTCAATGAGATTTACCTGACTAAATAAAGGTTGAATGAATGAAAAAAAATATATATACATACATTTTTGTTTTCTATTTAATTATTTTATTTTTAATGAAATGAATACATTTCTAAATAAAAAATAAAACGTATGTAAATACAAAATATTTACAAATTGTGAGGTCATTCTGGATCTAAAGTTCTGTATGCATTTAGATGATCTTGCATTCGTACTGTAACGTGTAACGATTGAACATATAACATAGCTCTTGGTTATTCAAAGAACCGATTTCAGTCCATTTTGCTAGTTGTTTTGTGATTTATATGAGTTGTTTTTAATTTGCATTTACCTAGAAAAATTAGACAATTCTTCTGTTCAACCTTCTTACCTCTCCCATGAGTCTTTGCCTCGATGATCTCACTGATGCGACCAGCACCGACGCTGTTCTTGGCAGCCAACTTGACTTTGTACCAGGTCCCGCATCGTAGGTTGTCCAGTTTAAAAGAGCGCTCACTAGAACTGATGAAAGCATCCTTCCATTCTTCTGTATTGTCCACAGAGTACTGCAGAACAAAACCTGCATAAAAGAAAGGCATTTAAAACAGCAGGCCTTCCAAACTATAGTTGTAACTCTGCTTTCCACTAGATGGTAGTGAAAGGCAGTGTTTTTCTCCCCCACTGTGACGCTTCAGTGGGATGACAGTCTTGCTGCTCTCCATCTATGCTGCAAATAATTACCTACAAGCCCAAAGCCTGGGATGGCGCTGACTGAGCATCTATGCAAATGAGGGTTTGCAATATGGTGACTGTTTATATATTCAGCTTCCTCTGAGAGCCAGCTCCGTCCTGCTCTCCGGATCTTTCCATCTAATTTTCTGTCCGTCTTTCCTCCTGTTTGTACACAGTTATGCATTTCTCCCTGCGTTTCTTTGTACTAATCTTTTTTTTTTTAACGCCTACGTTTCACTCTGACAAACAGTGTGACAGAATCCACTAATGAAACATTTGATGGGTTACCACATGCAGATTGAGCATGTGGTCAGTTTCAGACCAGAGCATCGCAATAAGAGGTCATTGTAGAACTAATTAAAAAGGTAAAACATTGGTATGATGTGTATGGATTGTTAGATTACCATATCAGTATCCATATTTGGGAATTTTCATTTTTGTTCTTAAAGCTGAAAGATAGAATCTGTGACAAGCTTAGTGGGTGCAGATGCCACTTTAGAAAGAGTGCAAAGGGGTAAAGGGAAACTTCAGCATTGCCTGCTGCAGGCATCATTGCACAGATGGTCTCACAAACAGGCAGGCGTTCTGATAATCACACAAGATATACAGACAGGATTTATCCATATATGAGGCACAGGCTGATGTATGCAAATATAAGTTGGTGGAGCATCAGTATTATGATGCAAAGCTGCACAGCCAGCATGCTGTTACTGCTTACCATTTGCATGAGCATAATTCATGCAAAAACAAGCATTTCTCTGTGATTTTTTTGGACTAATTTATTAGTGACATGGGCAAAAGATAAACTTCTGGGTCAGTTTTAGGCTTTAAAATTTTAGTTTTTATAGTAACAGAAAAACATTTTGATATTTGAACACTGAAATCAAAATTTGTCTGCTGCTTGATCACGACATTTAGATTTAAAGAGCAGCAAGGAATCAGATGGATGTATATGCAACATCCCCAAAGGATAATAATTAAAGGGTTATAGGTATAGGAAATGCATCTGCATGCATACTCATCCAAACACACACACTATGGATATCACACACAGAGATCACCAACAATCAGTCAGAGGCACGCAATCAACAGGGAATTGTAAAACAAGGATTCCATTCAGTAATCTATTAGATCAGGATGGACACTGGTAGCTAAAAGACACATCAAAGGTAGACAGGAGGGAAACAAGGACTTGACAGAACTGCAGATAAAAGGAATATAATGCAAGAATAGGGGTGAATACAAAAAACCCCAGAGCTTTTTGATAACGGTACCTCTGATAGAGCTGCCTCCATTATCTCCAGGTATCCAGGCAAGGGTGATGGAGGAGGTGGAGGTGGTGGACACCGTTAGACGAGGCTGATCTGGAGGAACTGAGACAAACACATAAAGAGTTGACTCGAACACCTGTTCCTCAAAATACTGAACAAATTACCGGTATCTTTTAAAGTTCTGACATGTTTCCCACCTTGCACCAAAAGGTTAACTATAATGGTGTCAAAGCCCAACGTGTTGGTGGCCGTGCAGGTGTAATAACCAGAGTCTTCAGCTTTGACTGAGCGCAGGACCAGTGTCCCATTAGCCAGAATGAGACGCTGTCCATCCAGAGACACTGGAATTGCTGTATCCTCACTATAGAAAAAAAAAAAGAAGAAGAAAAATTGTCTTCAAAAGAGAGAAAAATCAATAATTTGTCTAAATGATGCAAAATAGAAATATCTCGCTGCAGCCAAACCATAGTTTCACAGAAATTTACTTTCATTATTTGGTCATTCATTCAACCTTTATTTATACAGGTTAGTCTCATTGAGCTCGGGGACCCATTTACAAGAGAGACCTGTTTTAAACAAAGAATGATGACTACAGTGGACAGTCATAAAAGAAAGCATATAAACTGAGAAAAATAAATGAAAGAAAATGGTATTAATGGTGTGTCCACTTGCTGTTCACAGAGGGCTGAGTGATACCAGCAATAACAGCATTGTAGGAGGAGGAAAGAGAATACCTTGCAAGTCTTTTGGACTAAAAAGGAAATATTTCAGCAAGTTTTAAAACAATTTATTATTATTTTTTTCAACCCGTCCAGAGGACCTGACTCAACTTTGTTAATTGTGAAAGTGTGTTTTCTTACAAACAGAAATTCATAACAATCCATGACTAAATATGATTAATATCAAATTAATATTTTTATTTACATTGTTTGGTGAAGTTATAATTATACACATAGTTCCCATTTGAACTGACCAAACTAATAAAAAATGTTGAATTTGTGTTTCAATCGTGATTAATTTGATTTGTTATTATAGACTCTTCAACAGCTGTACTTTTTGAATAACTGATGTGGAAAAGCAGCGTATTAAAAATGGGCAAGTTTTACTTTATTAAACAATGGGTGAGTTTAGACATCGTGTCTGCAAGGCTAGACTGTGCAGTGAAATTTATAGACAAAACAAAATGGTGTTGAATGTAACTGGCTTTGCAATAAACACCAGAAAATATTGTGATAGATCTATATGTCCCGTGTCCAGCCTGTAAGAAATAAAGAACTGTGCTGAGCTGAAAATCCAGACCACTGTGCATCCCGACAGATCGTGACTTCAGTGAATCTGTGTCTGAGGTGCGTTCACGGGTCTGCTGTTGCAGGGATCATGGACACTCACCTTTCTCTGCAACCGCAAAGGACGCCTTCTCCTGCATGGCTAGCATGCCAAGTTAATTTTATAAACGTTTCAGGACCAGTTACTCACCTGTCTTTGGTCCATTTTATGGTTGGTGTTGGTTCGCCCACAGAACCGCAGGGTAGTCGCACCTCTTTCACCCAAGGAGTTGTAACTGTACCTCCAAATGACAGGATTTTGGCGGGAGCTGTTGGAGGATAGAAAGAGGAAAAAAGATGTACAAAGGCAGCAAAATTATTTAAAGAAATGCAGCTTAAACTTATAAAACCAAGCGGTATGCTGATGTCTCCCGTCGTTGAAAAACTTAAATATTGAATGTTTGTAGCTTTTGACATGAGTGTTTTGCTGGACTGGATTTGAACAGAGAAAGTAAGCAAACTTTAGTGATTTTGGTGCAAGATTTCCAAAATACACCATGTGTAGGAAGAGAGGATTATGAGGATTTTTTTTTGTCAGCTAACAAAATTACCGTATTTTCCGGTGTACATGTTGCACCACCCTACAAGTCACATCAGTCCAAATATGTCTAATATAGTGGAAAAATACATAAATATGTTGCTTCGCCATATAGGTCGCATCTATTACGCATCATCGCTGGCACGTCGTGTTTGTTACGTGTCACCGCTGACAACCCGGAAATGTTTGATGGTGTGCCAAAAATTGATGGGCTGCCAAATGGGGGCTGTGGGAGCATGCATGGGAGGAATTTAACAAGAATTTAACAAGATTAGCAATTAAAAACAATTGTATGTTTGCTCTAAATTATAGTAAATGTGTGTCTCAGTCAAATAAATAAATTTTGACGGTCAAATCAACTGAATTTCAAAAGCCAATACGGGGAAGCGGGCACACGCAGAGTGACGAGCCTCTGTGTATTTCTTTGAAATTTAATAAGATAACCACCTAAACAATTACTTGATTGCTCGACTTTATAGTAAAGTTGAACATTTACTTAAAGTTGCAGTATGTAGCTTTTTTTATAAACATATTTCTTCTCTCAGTCACTATTTTTTGTCAGAGTGATGTTAAACAGGTAATCTTTGAGAAATACTATATTCCTCTGGCGTCTCCCGGTGGTTAAAATAGCATTTATAAAAACCAGAGCGGGCCGTTTTTGACCAGCCAATAAAAACAGAGTTATTTTCATGAACGAGCTTCCCCCGCCCTCCCCCCGCCTCTCCCAGCGGCAGCGCGCAGGCGCAGCAGCCGGGCACGCTCCCGTCTCAAACAGTAGCTGTTTCAAGATGGCGGAGGTGGCGAGAGCCTCGAGTGCTCAGAGGATTGCAAAGCGATGCAGAGTTAGCAACTTTCCTGCTTGAAAAGTAAGTGTCTTTGCTTGACTCATGTGATAGCGCAAATGCCATGATATTATCTACAACAGGCTAAAATCGTTTTCCGGCCTACAGCTGACGTGATGCTAATGGC
>JBBPBX010010567.1:8632-20688 GCA_038048925.1 Garcialebias charrua
TGTCTGTCTGTCTGTCTGTCTGTCTGTCTGTCTGTCTGTCTGTCTGTCTGTCTGTCTGTCTGTCTGTCTGTCTGTCTGTCTGTCTGTCTGTCTGTCTGTCTGTCTGTCTGTCTGTCTGTCTGTCTGTCTGTCTGTCTGTCTGTCTGTCTGTCTGTCTGTCTGTCTGTCTGTCTGTCTGTCTGTCTGTCTGTCTGTCTGTCTGTCTGTCTGTCTGTCTGTCTGTCTGTCTGTCTGTCTGTCTGTCTGTCTGTCTGTCTGTCTGTCTGTCTGTCTGTCTGTCTGTCTGTCTGTCTGTCTGTCTGTCTGTCTGTCTGTCTGTCTGTCTGTCTGTCTGTCTGTCTGTCTGTCTGTCTGTCTGTCTGTCTGTCTGTCTGTCTGTCTGTCTGTCTGTCTGTCTGTCTGTCTGTCTGTCTGTCTGTCTGTCTGTCTGTCTGTCTGTCTGTCTGTCTGTCTGTCTGTCTGTCTGTCTGTCTGTCTGTCTGTCTGTCTGTCTGTCTGTCTGTCTGTCTGTCTGTCTGTCTGTCTGTCTGTCTGTCTGTCTGTCTGTCTGTCTGTCTGTCTGTCTGTCTGTCTGTCTGTCTGTCTGTCTGTCTGTCTGTCTGTCTGTCTGTCTGTCTGTCTGTCTGTCTGTCTGTCTGTCTGTCTGTCTGTCTGTCTGTCTGTCTGTCTGTCTGTCTGTCTGTCTGTCTGTCTGTCTGTCTGTCTGTCTGTCTGTCTGTCTGTCTGTCTGTCTGTCTGTCTGTCTGTCTGTCTGTCTGTCTGTCTGTCTGTCTGTCTGTCTGTCTGTCTGTCTGTCTGTCTGTCTGTCTGTCTGTCTGTCTGTCTGTCTGTCTGTCTGTCTGTCTGTCTGTCTGTCTGTCTGTCTGTCTGTCTGTCTGTCTGTCTGTCTGTCTGTCTGTCTGTCTGTCTGTCTGTCTGTCTGTCTGTCTGTCTGTCTGTCTGTCTGTCTGTCTGTCTGTCTGTCTGTCTGTCTGTCTGTCTGTCTGTCTGTCTGTCTGTCTGTCTGTCTGTCTGTCTGTCTGTCTGTCTGTCTGTCTGTCTGTCTGTCTGTCTGTCTGTCTGTCTGTCTGTCTGTCTGTCTGTCTGTCTGTCTGTCTGTCTGTCTGTCTGTCTGTCTGTCTGTCTGTCTGTCTGTCTGTCTGTCTGTCTGTCTGTCTGTCTGTCTGTCTGTCTGTCTGTCTGTCTGTCTGTCTGTCTGTCTGTCTGTCTGTCTGTCTGTCTGTCTGTCTGTCTGTCTGTCTGTCTGTCTGTCTGTCTGTCTGTCTGTCTGTCTGTCTGTCTGTCTGTCTGTCTGTCTGTCTGTCTGTCTGTCTGTCTGTCTGTCTGTCTGTCTGTCTGTCTGTCTGTCTGTCTGTCTGTCTGTCTGTCTGTCTGTCTGTCTGTCTGTCTGTCTGTCTGTCTGTCTGTCTGTCTGTCTGTCTGTCTGTCTGTCTGTCTGTCTGTCTGTCTGTCTGTCTGTCTGTCTGTCTGTCTGTCTGTCTGTCTGTCTGTCTGTCTGTCTGTCTGTCTGTCTGTCTGTCTGTCTGTCTGTCTGTCTGTCTGTCTGTCTGTCTGTCTGTCTGTCATGTATCCTGAAGGGATTAACCTTAGTTTAAAACCTCAGTTTTGTTTTGGTCACCTGCAGTCTGCAGCCTACTCCTGCTGCACTTTTTTTTACTCAGCTTCAATCAGGCTTGATTAGCTGAGCTGCAAACACCTGCTGGCTCTCTCTTCCTTTTATAAGCTGGGAGCAAGAGCCAGAACAGTGTGGAGGTTATGGTTAGTGGAGGTTATGGTTAGTGGAGGCCTTTGCTTAGAGTGTGGAGGTTATGGTTAGTGGAGGTTTTGGACAGTGTGGAGAATAGAGGAGGTGTGTGCAGGTATGTGAGGTTTTGGTGTTTAGAGGACATTAAAATAATATTACAGTCAGCAGTGGAAGTCTGCTGCTTGATTGTTTGGTAGACTGGGAGTTTCTCCACCCTCCCAGGTTTTGTTGATCACTAGATAGTGATTGTTTGGTAGACTGGGAGTTTCTCCACCCTCCCAGGTTGTGTTGATCACTAAATAGACAGTGATTGTTGGTACACTTCATTCTGGAGTGGGTTAGTAGAGTACATTTGTGCTTGTGTGGACTCTGGTGACCCAGAGTAGAGGACCTGAGCTGAAGTGTTGGAGGTTTTTGAGTCTCAGAGTCTGAGGGCTCTGGTGGCTGTCTATCATAGAGGCAGCTGTGTGTGGGGGCTCGTGCCTTTTTTTTGTTGTAACATAATTCCTTTCATTACTTTTGGTTGGGTAAAGCGGTAGTCTAGTTTTCGCTATTCTTTTGGTTTTACATCCTGTAGGCCTAGAGTTTTGGTAGAGGTAGCCCGCTGTCTAACAGGGTTCGCCGGCTCTGTATAGAGTTGGCTCTGTTGGGCAGCTTTATTTTCCTTTTGGCCGCTTTATCCAAACCCACCTTTCGGTTGAACTTTCTTTTTTTTTAGGACGTGGGACGCCTGGAGAAGCTGGAGGTGGTTCCCCTCCTACAGACGACCTTGTTTCTTTAATAAATTAATGTTAAACCTTTTCCTTGTGTCCTGTGTCCATTAAATATGTTTTGATCCTTGTTGGATCGTAACATATTTATTGGGGGCTCGTCCGGGATCTGAATTAGTATTGGGGGCTCGTTTGTAAGGTGCTATGTTTTTTGAGTTGTCTGCTCGTCTGTTTGTCTGCACAGGACAAACTTGTTGGAGTGTTTCTGTGAAGCACTTGAGTTTTTAGACAGCTGAGCACCTGCTGTGCATGTTTGTGGGAGTCTGGTTTTGAGCAGACATTGTGGTTTTTTTGTGCTTAATCTTGAGAGTGTTGTGAAGTTTTTTTGAAGCTAAGTGTTTTTTGGACAGTAGTTAATAGAATTAACTGCTCCTTTTTACATTTGGTGTGTTTTGACAGCTGTGTGCTGTAGTTTGCACTCTCTCTGGAGCTGACAGGACCAGCTCCTGGTTGCTGATTGAGCTGAAACACGCAGCTGTGTGTGTGTTTTTGGATTGTGCTGCGTTCAAATGCAGATGTGATTTTTGCTGTTGTTTACAGTGAAAGTATTTTGAAGAAGGGTACAGCTTAAAGCTGTTTGTTGGCATCATGGCATTTAATTTAAATAAATTCATTGAACAGCCTACAGTGCAGGTCTTTGCAGACTGCACAAGAGATCAAAAGCTAAGTGTTGCAAACCATTTTAAGGTTGACGTCAGAAAATTTGCTAATGATGGATGGCTAGAGAGTGAACTGCTGTGTGAATTGGTCCAGCTTGGGATATTTCCAGAGATAAATGAGCAACGACGTTTGAGAGAAAAAGAGGAGGAAGATGAACGTTGGATTGCCACAAGGAAAAAAGAGCTTGAAGAAGAGAGAGCTGCTCTTGAACAGGAGCGAGCTGCTTTAAAAAAAAAACAAGAGCATGAACTATTAAGAAAGCAGGAACAAGAACGACAGCTGAAAAGTCAATTGTTTTTACAAGAGCAGGAACTTGAACAACAAAGACTTCAAGTTGCTCGTGAACAAGAAATACTGACGTTGCAGAAGGAGCTAACAGAGTTGAGGCTCAAAGCTGAACTGAAAAAGCAACGTTCGTGTCCCAGTGTGTGTCATCCTAAGGTGACACCAGAGCTTTTCACTCAAGTAGGTGAGCCACTTCTACAGGAGGTGGCGCTTCAAGAACATCGACTGGAGGAAGAAGAGGATGAGTCTGTTTTGAGTAACAGCTTCCTGATGGACTGTGAAGCAGAGCAGATTCCAGTGGAGGAGGTGAAACTCTTGCTTCATCTTCAAGAAGGAGATGACGATCTCGGTGACTGTTTTTCACAGTTGTTTGACGCTGAACTACTCCTAGTTCAGTCAAGTGAGGACCTAAAGAACTTGAAGGAGGTGGCTCCACACCTGACTATTCCTCCTGTTCCACTGTGTCCAGTTTCAACAAATACAGAGGAAAATGAAAGACTGTTGTTGGATGATGTGGGACCATCCCCTCAACACGAAGCAGAAGACGACTATGTGAAAAAAAAATTGTTCCTGACTGTGCCACGTGAGCTACTACAACATCATGTTGTGTACAACTCCTTTTCTAAACTTTTCTTGTGTGTTTTCAGAGTAGCTGAAGAAAAACCGGTTACTCCTGACCAGAAGGTGAATGAGGAGAGCAGTCCAGTACTAACCAGTGCTGGTACGGAGGAGAACAATTCCTTCCCGTCAGAAAATAAAAGTCGACTCTCTTCTTCACTGGTTGACCACTTCAGAGATGTTGTTAGTATTTGTCAGACGAAACGAAAGCTTTTTAGGGTACAACCAGACCCAAGACGTTGTTTTGGCTTTAAAACTTTTTGAGTGTACCTGTAGATTAGATGTAAGCGGTTTGACAGACTAGTTTCAATGAGGTTTTTAGTCTGTTTGAGTGATAAGGACTGCTACATATGACCTCACTGTTTTTGTATGGGTCATGTACGATGTTTTTACCTCACATCTACATCACCCCATTAAAAAACATTTAGCGGTGGGAGTGTTATGTATCCTGAAGGGATTAACCTTAGTTTAAAACCTCAGTTTTGTTTTGGTCACCTGCAGTCTGCAGCCTACTCCTGCTGCACTTTTTTTTACTCAGCTTCAATCAGGCTTGATTAGCTGAGCTGCAAACACCTGCTGGCTCTCTCTTCCTTTTATAAGCTGGGAGCAAGAGCCAGAACAGTGTGGAGGTTATGGTTAGTGGAGGTTATGGTTAGTGGAGGCCTTTGCTTAGAGTGTGGAGGTTATGGTTAGTGGAGGTTTTGGACAGTGTGGAGAATAGAGGAGGTGTGTGCAGGTATGTGAGGTTTTGGTGTTTAGAGGACATTAAAATAATATTACAGTCAGCAGTGGAAGTCTGCTGCTTGATTGTTTGGTAGACTGGGAGTTTCTCCACCCTCCCAGGTTTTGTTGATCACTAGATAGTGATTGTTTGGTAGACTGGGAGTTTCTCCACCCTCCCAGGTTGTGTTGATCACTAAATAGACAGTGATTGTTGGTACACTTCATTCTGGAGTGGGTTAGTAGAGTACATTTGTGCTTGTGTGGACTCTGGTGACCCAGAGTAGAGGACCTGAGCTGAAGTGTTGGAGGTTTTTGAGTCTCAGAGTCTGAGGGCTCTGGTGGCTGTCTATCATAGAGGCAGCTGTGTGTGGGGGCTCGTGCCTTTTTTTTGTTGTAACATAATTCCTTTCATTACTTTTGGTTGGGTAAAGCGGTAGTCTAGTTTTCGCTATTCTTTTGGTTTTACATCCTGTAGGCCTAGAGTTTTGGTAGAGGTAGCCCGCTGTCTAACAGGGTTCGCCGGCTCTGTATAGAGTTGGCTCTGTTGGGCAGCTTTATTTTCCTTTTGGCCGCTTTATCCAAACCCACCTTTCGGTTGAACTTTCTTTTTTTTTAGGACGTGGGACGCCTGGAGAAGCTGGAGGTGGTTCCCCTCCTACAGACGACCTTGTTTCTTTAATAAATTAATGTTAAACCTTTTCCTTGTGTCCTGTGTCCATTAAATATGTTTTGATCCTTGTTGGATCGTAACACTATCTATCTATCTACAGTATCTACCTACAGTATCTATCTATCTATCTATCTATCTATCTATCTATCTATCTATCTATCTATCTATCTATCTATCTATCTATCTATCTATCTATCTATCTACAGTATCTATCTACAGTATCTATCTACAGTATCTATCTACAGTATCTATCTACAGTATCTACCTACAGTATCTATCTACAGTATCTATCTAGCTAGCTAGCTAGCTAGCTAGCTAGCTATCTATCTATCTAGCTAGCTATCTATATACAGTATCTATCTGTAGGGGCGGCCGTGGCGCAGTGGTAATGTCAGTCGTCCCCCGATCGGAAGGTTGGAGGTTCAAATCCCGGTTCCCCACACCATGTGTCGTTGTGTCCCTGGGCAAGACACTTAACCCTGAGTTGCTCCCAGTAGGACTGGATGGCGCCTTGCATGGCAGGCTGCCGCTACCGGTGTATGAATGTGTGCATGAATGGGTGGATGGTTGGTATTGTAAAGCGCTTTGGGGCCCCTCATAGGGGGCTGGAAAGCACTATATAAATAAGCTCCATTTACCATTTATCATCTATCTATCTATCTATCTATCTATCTATCTATCTATCTAGACATTACTTTTTTGTCGCCAAGTTTTTGATGCCAGATTAGGCGGTCAGTTGCGTCCAGTTCATTGAGGTTCAACGCTTTCAGATCTTGTTGAATCGTTTGCGCCCAGGTCTTTTTCGGACGGCCTTTGGGACGGGTGCCAGGTACTTCAAGGTTTGCAATAGCAAGTACATCACTGTTTTCACTTTGTTTAACATGACCGAACCACCGCAAACGGTGTCGCCGGCATGCGTCCTTAATCGCACATAAGCCAGCTCGACGCAGGATTTCGGTCGATTGGATGTGATCTTAATGCGTTGCATCCATCGGAGCATTTTCATGTCGGTTCAGTGAAGTTGCTGTTCGAGTTTTGTTGTCATTAGCCATGTTTCTGTGCCATACAACAGCACGGGACGTATCATTGAGCCATAGAGTCTTGAACGTAGGAGTAGTGGGATGTCGCGCCGCATCGTATAGAAGCGAGTACCATATTTGTCTGACTTTAAAGAGGAACTCCACACCCTGTGGATCGGTAACTCCTCCCCCGAAGCAGTTTCAAAATCTCCCTCAGAATAGGCGTGTCGAGAGACAAGGAGGGGTGGAGGTAGAGTTGTGCTTTTGTTCACGCCTCCACCTGCAACAACCTAAAACAAATTAAACCTCTAGCCAACAACATACACCAAGCAACAACAAAGAATAAACATGTAGATGTATTTATCTATTCCACCCATTCCATCCAAAACCAAAGGCTTAAAAAAAGAAGAAAAAAAAGGTTGTCAGGAATGAAATGTAGCACTTCCATATAAGGTATGAACAGCTGCAGGACCTTCTCATCTCTGCAGGGGATTGGCTCTGCTTGAACCACCTTTGTGATGTCACACATGAGCGTTTGGACAAATAAGAAAACTAAGGTGTACTTCACCAGTTCAACCCATAGACCTACCGTAAACACGTTTTTAGACCAAATATTGCCGATTTACACAGATACGCACAATTATGTGAAAATAAACACAGCCATAGTGCTAGATAACATTTTAAACACATTCTAGGGAGTTTATCAGCTAAAAAAAAAGTTAATTTTGGGTTTAGTTCCTCTTTAACACACTCCTGTGTATAACACGCTTTGTCCAATTATTGCCAATATATTTGAAAAATCCGTAAATAACACGCTTCGTTGTACAATACGCATCTATTATGCGTCACCGCTACGCGACGCGTCAGCGCCTCATTTGCCCTGCTTAAAATGGCGACCACAGAAGCGAGCGAGTACGAAGGACTTCACAAGAAAACACGGTAAAAACAATTATTTCTTTGCGAGAAAAAATATATTTCTTAGCTGACATTATAGCACAAGGGTTCCTGAGCTTAACCAATTCACGAAATGTTCAAATCAGCTGGATTTTAAAAAGTAGTTCGCCGATTTGCATGCACGCGGGTGGGACGCTTTATTTCTTTAAATTTAGCTAAATAAACGCTTAAAAATATATTTCTTAGCTGACATTATAGCACAAGGGTTCCTGAGCTTAACCAATTCACGAAATGTTCAAATCAGCTGGATTTAAAAATCCGCTGTGTGGTTTATGAGTTATCTTGCTAACAAAAACAGCGAACCTCACAGCTAAATGCAGCTACATCCAGAGCAAGGGGCGGGCAGCGACAGAGTCAGTCCGACCAGAGGAGGCTTTTTTCGGACACATGAGCTAGAAACGGTCTGGAAGTGTCTCCCTAGCGGACAAGAGTGGTACTGCACCATTTTTTGCCCAAAAGGAAAAACTGCGAATCAGAGCCAAAAATGGGTCTAAAAATATGGGGGAAAATCCATAATTAACACGCTTCTGTGTATAACACGCAGGACATTCAAATGAGCAAAAAAACTGCGTGTTATAGACCAAAGAATACGGTAGATGCCATTTATTCCACGCCACACGTATACATGCCCGAACGGGAGCTTCGGCTGTTCCAGTACAGTCCAACACATCCCCTAGATATTGAAACAGCTTGACTGTTTCGACACCAACGGATTAGGATTTTAAAGATTTTAACGATTTTAACGATTTAAATTGCTATTTAACAGCTTTGCTTTTGTATCATCAACTGACATAAACTAAAAGACTGTTTGGCATGCCACACGAGTATTTAAAGACCAATTTATGTCCTTTGTTGTTTTACATTGGGTCAAATATAAATATGTATTTAATATTTATTATTGTCCAATTCCATGAAAGGTGGGTCATCATGTAATCGAGTGTGACTGTGTATGTGTGTAGGTCTGTCTGTTAGCAAAATATATCATGAACCACTGGACAGATATTATTAAAATCCTTGGAATATATTCATTGCTAGTACTTCAACAACTTAACTTTTGAAGTCAACCCAATTCAAGAAGGCTGCCACAGCTAGTCAATTAAAAACAAACACGCAGTTTAACTAATTTTAATCTACAGTTTGGTGCAGTATTAACTGAGAATCCTCCTTTGTACTGTATATACTTTGAGTGCTGACAGGCATTCTTTAAAAAAATGCTATTTATAGTTCAATAAGTGATGTTTTAAAAATTGTTTTGGGTTTTTAATTGACATTTTTCAATCATTAACTTTCTCATTTAAACATATAATCAAATTAATCAGTGAATGGAAACTAAATTTAAATTTAACCAATTGTTTAATGCAAATAAAAAAATATACGAATACTATTATCAAGATGATAAAAACTGCTCTAAAACTCAGATTGAATGTCCGCCCAAATTTTTTATTTAAGCTCTTCCCACTGACATTGGAGGCATTTAAGAATATTTTCCTACATTAGTTAGCATTTTTTTCTAACATTTTATTGTTCTCTGTTTCAGATGTTTCGATGGCCCATTGGCAGCAGGTTGGATGGAAATGAGATGCTTGAGATCCAAGTTTTCAACTACAGCAAAGTTTTCTCCAACAGGTGCGAAGTAGATTAATCCTGCAAGTTTTTTCAGAATTATATTTGAATTATATTTGAAAGACAGTTTGTTATTACTCTAAATGTATCATATAGCATGCTGAGGTTTGTTTGAGGAAGATGCAAGGCTTGTACATTACCTGTGATCTCAATGGTTCTGTTTGCTAAGCGCTGGTCGACATTGGGCTCACCGTTTCAATTGTACACCCTAACACATGAGCAATCTAAACTCCAGTCTGGAATCCCACTGCTGAGAGCATCACAACAATAACTAATGAGCAGGCAAAGGTACTGGGATTTCATGGTGGCAAGCAATAGCTGATGAACATCCAAGATGCCTGCATCATTGGCCTGGACTTGCTGGGTAAATGGGGAACTATGGTGGATCTACATGATCCACATTCTGGCTGAGGACCAAAATTATGGGTTTCAAAGAATTTAGTGGGAAGGGTCCCAGCCAAAATAATTGTGTTTCAGACGCCACAAAGACAACATCAAAGGCAACGAAGAAGACAAGAGCAGTGAGAGACTCCAGCGTGCCCCTCAACCCCAGCAAGAGATTCAGTGCACTCCCACCCAGAGCACACACAAGCCCAGCGGCCAGAGATTGCAGCAGCCCCCACTTCACAGAAGCCGGCCTGGCCACCATCATGAGACACAGCATGCTTTGGAAGAGCTGTTGGAGAGAAGTGGTGTGGAGCTAAATGCAGCGCAGCAGCAGCAGCAACCAAAAGGACTGTTGAATGAGTTTACTGATGTGTTTGCTGCAATAGCTGAGGACTGCAGGTACACTAATCTGGTTCTGTATGACATCAACACTGGAGATACAGGCCCTATCCAATAATGCCCCCATGACCTGCCACTTGCTAAACATGAAGCCACACACCAATAGGTGGAGAAGATGTTTTGGGCCAGAGTCACTAAACATCAAACCGCAAACAGTCCATGGGCAGCCCCAGCAGTCCTGGTGAAAAAGAAAGATGGGTCATGGCAGTTCAGTGTGGACTACAGTGATGTCACAACTAAAGTCTCCCACCCTCTCACTCACTTGGCTGTAAAACTTTAAAGAGTCAGAGGGACAGCTAATCAGGTGGATCAAAGTGCTGCAGGACTACAACTTTGAGGGAAGGCATTGTGCTGACCACCTACACTCCAACGCAGATGCCCTCTCCAGGTGACTGTGCACAGGGAGTTGCCGACATTGTCATCAGGTTGAGGAGAGGACATTCCACAGCATAAAGACTGACCACCTGCCGGAGGATGGTACTACATTTGTAGCATTTAAGAAGTGGAAAGCTTCTGCCTTCAACAGGTCCAACAGGTCCAGCAGCTCCAGCGTCAAGACCCAGTCCTTGGCAGGGTTCATGCTTGGATGGAGTCTTGGCAATGACCAGCATGGGCAAAGTATCAGCCTCAACAAAGAAACCAAGGCACTGCACTCCCACTGGCAGAACCTCCAGCTCTGAGATGGTCTGCTCTGTGGTGGGTGGCACCGAGTGGACATTGAAGGGCACTGCAGTTACTCACATTCCAGCAGCTTTGAGAGCAGATACTCTGTTTGGTGCGTGGAACCAGTGGAGCAGGACACTTTGGCATTTCCAAGACTCTTCATTGGCTTTGGGGCCAGTTTACTGGCCAGGATGTCAGCAGAATATGGAGATCTTTGTCCAATTGCACTGCATAGAAAGGGCCATCCTGCCACTTCCGAGCATTGCTGCAGTAATACCAGATTGCCACCCAAAGGTAGAGGGTGGGTGTAGATGTTCTGGGCCCATTTCCTGCCACAGACCGGGGGGATTGGTACATGCTTGTGACTATGGATTATTTCACAAAATGACCTGAGCACCACTACCACAGCAGAAAAAGCTGGTGGATGAGATGTTCTGTCAGTTTGGTGTGCCAGATGAACCACACAGTGACCAGAGGCAAAACTTTGAGTCAAGGAGGTGTACCAACAAATGGGGATTAGGAAGACTTGGACAACTCCATTTCATCCACAGAGCTATGGGTTGGTAGAAAGCTTCAATGGGGACCCTAGCTACACAGCTTGCCATTCTATTGGATCAAAAACTGTGGGATTGGGACCAGCACCTGCCCTTAGTCCTATTCTCAAACCAGATCACTGTTTAAAAGTCCACCCAGGGCACCCTGCACTCATGTTTGGCTGGGAACCTTGGGTGTTGGTGGACTTAAGCTATGGATAACCTTCCAAAACAGATGTTAGTGCTGATGAGCCTGGTTTGGAATATTTTTACAAGTTGGATGTGCAATGTGCATGAATTTACTCAGCAAGTGTTGACAGTGGCAGGGGTGCAACATATAAAATGCTGGATTTGATGCATCAAACAGAAACCTTATCTATGGACACCAATGCTTTGGTATGGCTAACACATGTACTGTATTCCTTTAGCTAAATCGAGGAAGCATTCATGGAAGGGGAAATATATATAAATATATATATATATATATATATATACATATATATATATATATATATATATACATATATATATATATATATATATATATATATATATATATATATATATATATATATATATATATATACAGGTAGTCCCCGAATTACGAGCGCTCTGATCTACGAGGTTCCAGACTTACGAGCTGGCGAATTTTTGGAAAAAACGCAAAAAATACTGAGTTTTCATGTGTTTTTTCACCACAGTTAGTTAGCTAAACATATGGACACACGTTTCCGATCATTTTTATGCACTCATAAGCAGTTTTTTGATGAAAAACGAGTGTTTGTAGTCGCGCTAGCGAAACCGTTCCAATTTACGAGCGAAATTCCGGACTTACGAGAGACATGGCAACCGTTCCAAATTACGAGATTTCCGGTTTACGAGCGCCTCGTTGTAACGGATCTCGCTCGTAAATCGGGGACTACCTGTATATATATATATATATATATATATATATATATATATATATATATATATATATATATATATATAATACAGTATATATATATA
>JBBPBX010010567.1:22236-51790 GCA_038048925.1 Garcialebias charrua
AGAGGTGCCAGTGGTGAAGCAAAATGGATTTATTTCTGAATGAAACATTTTTTGTTTTTAATTACAGTACATTATATTTTACACTATAGAAGCAATTATTTCTGTTTACGGTACCTTTCATTATAGGTTTAAATATATTTTTATCTTTGTTTTCAACCTGTGTTTGGCTACCATTACTGCTTGGTTTTGGTTAGGGAAACATTATATTTCTTCCCTTTTTATTGTTCTTTAAGGTCAAAAAACTGAAACAATTCAGAGACACGGGTAATTACATTATCACCTGCCTTTCATGGCTGCAAGCGATAATAAACAAAAACCTCAGAGTGCATTTCTTTTAGCAGAATCAAACAGTTTACTGTACATGCTGACTTTATGCACCATACATTTTGCAATGAGCATTGTTCATTTTGATTGTTTCTTAGAACATCTGTGAAATGCTTACATTAGCTCTGCCAGTATGGTGTTAGACCTCACATGGTGTCTCAGAGATGAGAGCAACCACAGAATAAATATCTGTGAGCATGATATACATCACATTCATTATGAAGAAATGCCTTGAAAATGCTAAAGGAAGAAATTGTTCAGTAGCATGAGTCAATCAGAGAAAACACATTAACAGAATGGAAGAGGCAGCAGTGAGCTCAGGCTTCCTGCTGTGTTCAGCTATGCTCCACCAAAAAGAATAAACACTTATATGAAGATATGTGAGGTCTTCACAGCAGGTCTTACTGAATTTAGCTGATTAATATAAAAGACAAGCTCAGTGGGAACAATGAGGAACTAACCTGTCATGAAATTATGATTTTACAAGTTCATATAGCATACGTTTAAGATTTTATCGGATTTACAGTCCATACAGGTCATGTAATGATGAACAGTATTCTCAAGGTTCAATCTGAGTTGTTGAAATCCTGAATAGTGATGATGATTATATAATGTAGATAAAGGCACACTGCTGCTGAGTTTTAATTTGTCTTCATTTCTTATTTTTTATGTTTTTCCTGCTTCTCTTGTTTGGTTTTCTGTTTTTTATTTCAGGATAATGTTTTGTGTCTAATGTTTGGGGCTTGTGTCGGTAAGCATGACCATCTCCGATGTCTGAAGCAAATCCAATCAGATCGTTTCAACCGCTGTTTGTTTTTTATTGTCCTCCCTTCTGGCTGATCAATGTGTCTTATTTGTAGTTAATGGCCCGGACTGAGGGAAAATTACAACACCTCTAACTTTGTTACAACTTTGTATGCTTGTCACTGTGTGTATGTAAATGGTAGTGCACATGTTTGTACCACAGTCTCTGTTTTTTATTCAAGTGACCTTATCATGCCATGCGTGATTGTATCCATGCAGGCTACTGTAGATGGTTACTCATTTCTCATCCGCTCAAAGACAAATGAGAAGTAAAAGGTTTGTGGTGGGTGTGCAGACAGATGTTGTATCAGTTTTACATCAAGCCAGCACTAATCTGTCATCAGGGTTGTTGTGCTTCTTCTCTGTGAAGAAGTGGACCAATAGCATGTAGGAGTAACATTTCAGAGACTTGTATGTTTAATAAGACTCAGAAAGTTTAGGACAGCTGACTCACCTCACATTCTGAAAACAGTTCAACACAAAGTTCATTCTGGTGCTGCAGAGGAAACAATGTTGGTAATTTGTTCAGGGGCTGACAGGGTGTCAGTACTGGTCTGTTATTTGCTTTGTTAAATTTTTTTTGTTCACTTTCAATAACTCAACAACTTCTAGACTCAAGACCCAATAAGTCTGGAAAAAATAATAATGGATATGAAAGAATATCGTTGATTTTAGTGAAATAACTCTAAATATACATATTTTTGTCCCTATTATGAAATTGTGAAATGCTTTAAATAACATGACCATGAAATGAATAATACAACCCATTTAAGAGATACCTAATATCAAATCAAATGCACAATGGTAGATACAAAATTACTAAAACAAGACACACAACTGACACAAAAAGATAATACTGTACCTGTTCTTAAAGAGATGCAGAATAGCTGCAGATACATGCAAAATGACTACCGGTACATAGCAAAAACTGCTAACATTTCTTTTTAATTAAATACTTTTAAAATAGTTCAAATAAAATCCACTGTATAACTTCAAAACTTTAACATAATAATTAGGGAGGGAATTTAAATAAACTGGTAAATGTCATAAAATTAAACAAATCAGATAAGAAGGTAAAAAATACAATAGAACAGGATCAATCTTTCACTGTATCACAGAAATATGACACGTCTATCATTAAGTTTCCTCTTGTTGGCCTGGATGTTTATCCAGTTGTGACAAAGCATCAGCACCCTCATCCCCCACCACCATCTTTGATAAGAAAAATAAAATGCCTGGTTCCTTGATGCAAGCTCAAACTTCACACTTGAAGTGCATTGTTTTCTGTGTTACACTAATTAATAAAAACACATTAAACGATGTCAAGGTAAGAGAAATTTTAAGCAAAATGCAAAAGAAAAACAAACCCAAGGAAAAAGAAACAGCACAAAACAACTCATGAACCCTGAAAATAATTTGATCCAAATATCATAAACTCAGTTTAGGATTTAAAACTTTATAAAGTACACATGCAGAAGTGCTTCTAGAACAACATGGCACATATTTAAGAGGGTAAATTATTCAAGGTGAGTCGCAGCTGGTGTTGTTCTCACACCTGTTCCATATGTCCATGGGCAGCATCACTACAAAGATAACTGATCCGCTTCATCCCTTCAAGTACCACTGCAGCACGAGGCCAGTGTGTCACACCATGTAATCATGAGTGAGGTCACATTACCATAACACAAAGTAGGCAGTGAAGCAGGGGGTGGTGAGGGGAGGGGTCAGGTGGTCTCTGTCCAGCATATACAGCAAGTGTAATTATATTTTCCCCTGCTGGCTGAGAGATGTTTTTAGATTATATTTCGCTGTGAGTTGTTGGAGCAAAGAGTCTGAGCTGCTGATCTAAATTAACTGATCTATAAAAGAATATAACAGGATAATTAGCAAGGTGGTGCCTGCAACCCTAATCACCGCAGTTTATTTCTATTTTTCAGGTACTGCTAGAATGACTCTGATTTGCAAAACATGGCATTAAACAAAGATCGATTTTGCTATGATGAAAACAACAAACAGAAACTTCCGAATGAAAGATCACATTAAAGGAGTCCTGGTATGCTCTACCCTAGTTTTCACTTTTATGTTTTTAGTCCAATGTGCTTTAAACACTTTTCATTGTTTTTAATGTGTACTGTCTCAGTTTGTACCCAGACTGACACAATGATCCATCCATTATCTTTAACCAATCCTTCCGGGGTCACTGGTGCCCATATCCAGCAGTCACTGTGAAAGAAGCGGTGGACACCCTGGACAGGTCTCCAGTTCATCACAGGGACACATAGAGACAAACGAGACAAACATCCACACTTTCACTCACACTTAGGGACAAATCAGAGTAACCAATAAACCTTTTTTTTTTTCTGTGAGAGGAAAACGAAGTATAGGGGAAACTCACACATTCACCGAGAGAACATGCACACTCCACTCAGAAAGGTCCCTGGCCAGGATTCAATCTGGAAAACGTATCACTGAAAGGCTTGAACAACTGCGTCACTGTGACACCCTGACACAATGAGCTCAGGTAAAAAATAAATTGTTTAACAAAACAAAGCAAAAAAGCTTGCATGATAGCAAATCAAATGTACATAACATCTCGAGGTGACAAAGTAGAAAACAGGAGAAGGCATGAAGAATGCACAAACAATGATGTACTGAAGTTGAGCGATTATAAAGCTAGGGGCTGATGAGTAGAGTGACTGCAGCTGCGACAAACGAAACAGAGGACAGGTGTAGATGGGCGTGGCATGCTGACCGGAAACATCCTCAATGAGGGAGAAGTGGTGGCACAGAGCCGAGGTATCTACAAAGGCTAATCAAATGAATGTAAACACAAGAAAAATAACTACATGAGAGTCGCAAAACTGAAAGTTATGCACCATAACTCATGTTCCCTGAAGGAAGGGAACAAGGTGCAACACAAGACTATGGGAATTGCGACTCCGCGTGGTTCACCTGAAGCAGTACAATCACACCTTTTAAGGCAAGTGGGCGTCAGCGTCACCAGGGGCCCGCCCCCCTGGAATAAAAGGTGCTGACGTCCCACGTTCATCCTCTATACGCACTTCACCAAGCTTGGGCATTGGAAGGGCAAACGTGTGTTGCACCTTGTTCCCTTCCTTCAGGGAACATGAGTTATGGTGTATAACTTTCAGTTCCCTTATCAGTCAGGTTCACTGCGGTGCAACACAAGACTATGGGAACATAATTCAATCACTCCCTGGAAATGCTCTGGAAATGCATGCTTGTGAGAACTTTTTTGCCTTAAGGCCGGCGCAGAACTCTGCGCTCGAGCGAGCGCGGCGCCCCGCTGTGTGAGCGCCGTGCGTGCGCCGCTTGTACAAGCCTTTGAACGCTCGCGCGAACGCGCCAAGCTCCAATTTTACGACCGCGCACGCTTGCGCGGTGTCTGACCATAAACTTCCCCGGCGCCGGACTGTTTTGTATGTTACACAAATGAATTAAATTCCTCTTCTTTATCGCTGATCGGGCCTTTTCTTTTGTTTTTTTGCCTAAAGTCAAGTAATCGCTTCATCCTCCGTTCACTCCATGAATGAAATGAATGAATTCATGTCCTACCTGGCAGCGGGAGGTTTTAAGTATTTCCTGGTTGGCTATGGGCTGCTGGAATAGCGCTCCCTGTTTTTATTTTTATTTTTTAGAAGTTTATATAACATATAAAGTGATAAAAGACCGCCGCGCAGCAGCGGAGCAAACAGCTGTTCGTCTGGACCAAAGCCAGCACTCGTGTCTCATGAGCTGTCAATCATTTCAGTAGGCGTGTCAGCAAGTGACCAATCAGCGACCTCAGTTGAGTCCCCTCCGTGCGCAGCTGCTCATATTACAACAAGGATCAGGACCGAGAACGAGAAAAGAGCTGTGCCAATGAACGCGCGCGCACACAATGCGCGCGTCGAGCTCCGTTCGGACAACCGCGGAGCTCTGCGCCGGCCTTTAGACTACAGGCATCAGCTGCTCATTTCTGTGTGGTAGAGAGAACAGCTTGAGTTACGTCACGTGCTATAGGCTGTAGTGTTTCACAAATGTGTTTGATGATGACCAGTTAGACGCTGCACAAATATCTGCTCCTGGAACACCTCTGAATAAGTCCCAGGAAGTGGCTAGGCCTCTAGTTGAGTGAGAATGTACCCCAGTGGGTACCTGCTGACCTTTACTGCTGTATGCCTTCTTTATGGCCTCAGTCACCCAGTGTGAGAGGCGCTGTTTTGACAGGGTCCTGCCTGCGGCAGGATTAGCAAAGCATATGAATAGTTGGTTTGTTTTTCGCCAACTGTCAGTTCTCTCCATGTAAATGCTCAGGGCCCTAACAGGGCAGAGCACGTTCAAACGCCTCTGTTCTGGAGTCAGAACTGGGGGGTAGGGGGTGGGGGGTTGACAGTTCGATGTCCAGACTTCTGGGATTCAGATTTGGGACTTTTGGCACATATGCGGGGTTTGGACGCAGGGTGACCTTTGACCCGTCTGGGGCAAATTTGGTACACATTGGGTGTACTGATAAAGTGTGAAGGTCCCCCACGCGTTTAGCTGAGCACAGAGCTAAGAGCAATGCAGTCTTATAAGATAACAAGTCTATCTTAATGCTGCTAAGAGTCTCAAATGGAGGCTCACACATTGTATCCAGGACTAAGTACAGGGCCCACTGAGGGGCCAAAGTCCTGCTTGGAGGTCTCTTCCTTAGCACGTCCCTCATGAACCGTATCATGAGAGGGTAGGCACCAGGTGATCTACCTCCCTAGCCTTCGTGGCACGCTGAGATGACTGATAAGAAGACCTTTATGGTTGAAAAGGAGCGTCCTTTCTCCAGCAGGTCCTGCAGAAAAGTGAGGAGCTGGACCAAGTCACAGGAATATGGAGTCATATTCCTCACTAGACACCAGACCTCAAAAACACGCCACTTATGTGCATAGAGTGTCTGCGTGGACTGTGCTCTCACTCCATGTATTGTGTTTACCATATTACTGGGTAGACCGGAAGCCATTAACCAGTCCCTTTCAATGGCTAGGCCCAGAGCTGCCACAGCTCTGGGTGTGGATGCAGGATCTGTCCATGGGCCTAGGTTAGCAGGTCCCTGTGGGGGGGCAGCTGCCAAGGTGTTCCTGCCAGGAGTGAGATCACTTCTGACAAACCATGCTTTCTTTGGCCACCTAGGGGCTACCAATATTAGAGAAAGAGCTCCCCTGCGTAAACGTTACAGTGTCGCTTGAATTAAAGGGACGGGGTGAAATGCGTAATACCGCCTCCCTGCTGGCCAGCTGTACGTCAGGGCGTCCATCCCCAATGGTGGGTTCACGTCCCGTATGGAGTGGTACAGAGCACAGGGAGTGTTGTCGCTACAGGCGAACAGATCTGCATCTGTCCTCCCATATCGTGCCTAGATCTGGTCCACAATGCGTGGGTTCAGGCACCATTCTGAGGGGAGGGGGGCTCCCCTTGACAGGGCGTCTGCCCTGTGGTTTAGCTCCCCTGGCACGTGGGTTGCCCTCAGTGACAAGATCGGGGAGCTGCACCATGTGAGCAGTTTCTGAGTCAGCATCAGGAGGGGTTGGGATCGTGTCCCTCCTTCCCTGTTGATGTAGGCCACAGTGCACCTGTTGTCTGATCTTATCAGGACATGCTGGTGTTTGATCAGGCCTTTCCTGTAAAAATGTTTCAGTGAGAGAAACACTGCTGAGAGCTCCAGGAAGTTTATGTGGAGCCGGTCTTCTTGCTAGGTCCAGACCCCACGGGCGTACTGGTCCCTGCAGAGCCTCCCCACCCTGTTTTGGACGCATCTGTCGTCACCAGGACTTGGGACAATACCCTTCCCAGTGTGACTCCTGTGCTGAACACTGTGGGGTTCTTCCATGGCTGTAGGGCCTTTACACATTCTGAGTTGACTTTTATACCCCTCGTTTGATGAGGGGGGGCGGGCTCCAGCTGGTTAATGACCCAAATCTGCAAAAGCCGCATATGTAATAAGGCCAGAGGAACGCAAACGATTCCTGCTGCCAGTAGGCCCAACAGACGTTGGCAAAGTTTGAGAGACACCGTCTTGCCCAGCTGAAAACGCCCTAAGCAAAGTTGAAGGGTTGCCACCCATGCCTCTGAGAGCCTCGCCCTGTACAGAATGGAGTTCAATTGTACTCCCAGAAAAACAGTAATCTGAGATGGAAACAAACTGCTCTTCGCCAGATCTATGACAAAACCTAGTGATTTCAGGTGGGACATTACCATGGCTGTGTGTAGCTTTGCCTGGACTTTGCTGTTCCCTAGGACCAACAAGTCGTCGAGATAATTCAACACTCTGACGCCTTGGCTCCTCATGGGTGCCAGGGCTTCCTCCAGGCACTTTGTGAATGTCCTGGGCGCAGTTTTTAGGCCAAAAGGCAGGGCCTGAAACTCATATGTGGTGTTCTCGAAGGCAAAACGTAGGAATTTCCTGTGTGTGCACTGGATGTTGATGTGGAAAAAAGCATATTTTAAGTCCACGCTGCAAAAGTAATCTCTCGGGCGTACCGAGTAGATTACCTGTCTCAGGGTCAACATGGTGAACTTGAATGTGCGCATCCTTTTGTTTAAACCTCTCAGATCCAAAATTGGCCTGAGACCGCCCCCTCGCTTTGGAATGAGGAAGTACTTGCTGAAGTACCCTCTGTTTACATCGTGAGCAGGAACTGCCCTAATTGCACCTTTTTGTATCATGGAGCAAATTTCTTCCCTCAGAACATGAGCGCAAGATGGGGTTATATCTGACTTATTTTTTGTTTGGGAAAAAAATAGAACAAATGTTGGAATTGATGAAGAGAGAATTTGTCAAAATACAAACTTGGTTTAAACTTAATAAATTATAATTAAATCTAGATAAAACTAATTACATGATATTTAGTAATAAAAAGAAAACTGTTGATGTTCCATTCAAAATTGAGGGTGTTGAGATTTGTAGAGTGAGTGAGGTGAAGTTTTTGGGTGTTATCATTGATGATAAACTGACATGGAAACAACACATAAATTCTGTAAGAATAAAAATAGCTAAATCTATTGCAGTACTGTACAAAGTCAGAGACTTATTGAATGATAAAGCTCTGTATTTGTTGTATAACACAATCATTGTTCCACACTTAATCTATTGTATTGATGTTTGGGGAAAAGCGTGTAAAACAATCACAAAGCCTATTTTTGTATTACAGAAAAGAGCTGTAAGAATTATCACTAGAAAACATTACTGTCATCCATCAAGCACATTATTTTATCAACTGAAATTATTGAAGTTCCATGATTTGGTAGAATATAATATTTTATCAGTTATGTATAGGGCTCAGAATAACGCATTACCTTTAAATATCCAAATACATTTTGTTAAAAGACAAAGTTGTTATAATCTTAAGGGGACAGATATATTTGTAAAACCAAAATTCAGAACTAGTTTGAAGGGACGGTCTACCTCAATCCAGGGAATTGGATTATGGAATGGTTTGGAGAATGAAGTTAAAAATGCCAAGTCAATGTTTACATTTAAGAAAATGATCAAAACTAAATTGCTAAAATATATATATATATGAAGTAGCGTAATGTGTATTGTATTAGTTAGAAAATTAGATAGTTTTTCATTTCGTTCTGTAAGTTACTGGAAGATTATTTTTGTTTGAATTGATTGTTTAAAAAAAGGGGCAGATATTTTTTTCTTTTTTCTGCTACCTTTCATTTTTTTACATTTTGTACGTTATCATTTATGGGACTGTTTTGTATTGTGTTTTTTGTAAAAAAAAAAAAAAAAAAAAGAACAAATTTAATAAACATAAACAAACATAAACTTCACCACTCCCAAAAAGGGTGGTGGTCGTTTGAAAAATTGCAGTTTGTACCCATGAGTTATGGTTGACATGACCCAGTGACCTGGGCTGCAAGCCCCCCATGTTAAAGCATGTGCTGTCAGCCTGGAGGGCATGTTTACCTTGTGTGTGAGGGGGGAGGGCGGCAGGAGAGCAGCCCCCCCTCCCCCGCCCGCTCCTCAGCGGGCCTGTTTGTCCCACTGTTGAGGTCAGAGAGTCTGTCCGGGGCAGACAGGTCTCTGACCTCCTACAGGGGCTCATTGTGTCTCCTGAGAGACTGTAGCTGTGTTTCCATCAAGGTTTCTTGATGCGCATTTTGAAGTATTGCATCAGAAAAGCTGAATGGAAATGGCACAATTCGAATTAACTTCCTCTAATTCGCAAAAAAGTTGATACGCTCGCTTGAGGTGGTTTTTGGGTTTTTCGAATCAGAGCCGATGCACAAAACGAGAGATGGAAACAGATTTGCCGACTCAGTTCTGCCGTAGCGAACATTTACGTCACGTGACTTCGTCTCCGGACAACATGTAACATCGCTAAAACTAGTTGGCATGACAGAATAAATACAACTTGCCCGATAGCAACACATACCTGAAATATTCTCTCCATTTTGCCGAGATGTGTGGTCGGGTCCTGTTTTCAACCGCTACTTCCTGTTTACTGTAGACATGCGTAACGCTGACATCTGACGTAATGACGCTGACGTCTGACGTAATGCCGTTTTGCGTGGCCTGGTGGATGTGTTTAAAGCCAGTTGATGGAAACACTTCTGATTCGCATTAATTTGTATTTACATTTTTGCAAAATTTCAAAAATTCGCTCAAAATTTGAATTGAAAATAGATGGAAACACGGTTAGTGTCTTATTAGAGCAGAGGAAGCCAGGTGTGTGAACCGGTCCCCTTGTCTCCTTATTGACACGTTTTGCATAAAATGGTGTTGTGTTTTCCCCTCTAATGCTAAGAAGGGACCCAGAACATTTTGTGTTTTCTGAGACTTTATTGTCGTGCTCAAACAACAATTTTTCTTTATTACACAAACATTTGAGTGATTTTTGTGTGCTTACGTGTTCTGGACCAGTTAATTGTGGCCTCTTTAGCACAAAATCTGGCATTAAAAGTTCGGCTTCCCTCTTTTCCCCATGGGTGGGAACACCTGAATGGTGGTGAAGCAGTCTTGGCTCAGGCTCACTTCTGCTTTCTGTCATGGTTCGTTGAGGAGGACCGTGGTAGTCCTGCCTGCCGCGGTACGAACCTGTTCTTCGACCAGGCATGGCCCGCCTGAGGAGTCTCTGAGGCGGGTTTCAGCCGCTGCTCCCTCTCGAGGTTTGGCCTTTTTGTAGTTGGTTGGCACGTGGCGGAGTGGTGTTGCTGCTGTGGGGCCCTGTGCCCGCTCGATTCTCTGGGTTGCACAAAATGTTTTCTGGGCATCCCCTCATGCAGGGCTTCTTCTTGCTTCCTCCTCTGATCCAGTCTGCTCTGGATCCGCTCCAAAGCCCTGCCGAACAGGCCTGTGGGCTGGATGGGATGGTGGAGGAATGGGGCGCGCTAGCCCTCTGGAAGGTCCGTCAGAGTCAACCACAAATGACGCTGAGCGATCACCGTCTCGGCCATAGCTTTTCCCTGAGCAATGGCTACAGTTCCCATTAGGCGGAGGACAAACCCCCCTTGTTGGACTCCATCTTCTGCCAGAAGAAAGCAGCATCTCATACATTTTGTGCCCAAGGTGGGAAGTATCCACTATAATATTAGGTACCCACTTCCTGGATCTGGAGGTATAAAAGTTCTCTGGTGTGAGTGGATTACAACCAGTTACCTACACTGCAGTCTGGTCTTGCCCTTAACAGTGGATCCAACGTATCATGCAGTGCTAAAGTGTAGAAGCTCACCATGGTCATGTTTGTTTGGCCTGTTGAACTTCCTCAGCTGCCTCAGAAAGTACATTTGCTGTGTCTTGGGTATGAATGAGCCAGTGTGCTTGTATCAACATGGAAAGAGATGGAAGCCTCAACACTGAAGTTTACAGGAAACCTTCCAGCAGGGAAGGAAAAGGAACAGGAACACATCAAAGAAGCTCTCCAAACTTGTGGACATCCCAACTGGGATTTTGTCAAATTAGCAAAGAAATTCAAACAACACGCTGCAGAACAGAAGAGGGAGAAGAGAAAACTCAAAATCATTGTCATCTGTTGATGGATTGTCTGAAAAACTCAGAAGGATGTTCTCCAAACTTAACATCCCAGTACATTTTAATGGTAAATGGAGCTTACTTATATAGCGCCTTCCAGCCCCCTATGAGGGGCCCCAAAGCGCTTTACAGCACCAGCCATCCACCCATTCATACAATAATAATACACCGGTAGCGGTAGTCTGCCATGCAAGGCGCCAGCCAGTCCTACCGGGAGCAACTCGGGGTTAAGTGTCTTGCCCAGGGACACAACGATACATGGTGTGGGAACTCGGGATTCAAACATCAACCTTCCGATCGGGGGATGACTGCCATTGTCACTAGTACCCAACAGAACCCTCAGACAGCGGCTGGCCCATCCCAAGAACAGAACCCCCAAACAGAGCGGCGTGGTGTTTGCAGACCTCTCTGTTGGAGAAACTAAACAACGCTTAACGCAGGCGAGCTTACTCTTCAAGACAAAACTCAGCAGTCCACCTACATCTCAGTGAGAAGGGACGCTCTTTTGAGGACCAAAATGTTCATATTTTAGTCAAGTCAAGTCAACTTTATTTGTAGAGCGCATTTAAAACAGAAACTGTTATCAAAGTGCTTAACAACAACAACAACAATGGGAGTAAAATTAATGGAAATGTACGAAACACTAATGATAATACTGAATAATTAAAAAGCATTCAAACGTAGGAGCACAGAACAAAAAAAAAAAACAAAAAAAACACTAAATCAACTCACACTGTGAGAAAAGCCTGCAAGAACAGATGAGTTTTTAGCAGAGATTTGAACTGAGGAAGGGAGGTGGCCTTAGACAAAGGCAGATGGTTTGAAAGGGAGGTGAAGGAGGCCATCCATCCATCCATCCATCCATCCATTATCTTTACCCACTTCTTCCATTTTGGGTCATGGGGGTCACCAGTGCCCATGTCTAACAATCACAGTGTGTAGGGCGGGGTACACCCTGGACGGGTCGCAAGTCCATCACAGGGACACATAGAGACAACCAACCATTCACTCTCTCACTCACACCTAGGGACAATTTAGAATTACCAATCAGTCTAACATGCATATTTTTGGTCTGTGGGAGGAAACCGGAGTACCTCGAGAAAACCCACGCATGCACGGAGAGAACGTGAAGGAGGCCATTCATGCTAAACAAGTTAAAATAACTTTAAACAAAGGAGGAGGTCCCCTATTTCAACTTTCAATAAACTTACAATGCAGCTTTAGGCCTGGTTCCAGGTCAGCTCCACTCCAATTCACAACTTCATGCAGGACCAAACATCTTTTTTGTGAGCCAGGCAGAAAAACAACAACTAACGGACCTCAGTTATGTGGGGCGAGTAGTTCCAGTCTACTCTGCATGCGTATGATGCAGCGTATCTGCAGTACACATTGAGACCTCATTCAGATCTATGAAGCTTGGAACTCCACACACTCCACTTTTGAACTAATAAAGCCTCTCAGATGTCAAGCAAAACATCTTTAGCTTAAAGAAAAGAAGTCCAGTTTATTGTTTTTACTTTTTTTTTGATAATTACTGTAGAGTTCATGCTAGTGTGATGCGTGCAGGAGAGGCTGGTCTTCCTGAAATCCTCCTCCACCATCATCTCCACCGTCTTAAGGTCATTGAATCCACCAAGTGATCACTTAAAGTTGACTGTTACCAAAAACATACATTCCCATACAATCATTTGTCAATATAAATTTACATAAAGATTCCCTAAATGTGGCTATGTCTTATAAAGTAGCTACTCTGATAAGGAATGTAATCTACACCAACCAGTTCTACAGTATAAGAGCAATGAATACTGCAATGTATTAACAGATATGTTCTAAACAGCCCTCTTTTCCTCCTCTTTCCTTATTCTTGGCTAAAATCTGGGTCGTATTCTTTGTGTTTCATCCTGTGATGGAACATGACTGTTATAAAACTGAGCAGCACTCTGCCTTAAGGCATCCAGCAGTGTGAACGACTGAACCGAACCACAGATTGAAAAACGTGTTTATGGCCACCAACTCCAAAAAGACTTTGGCTTAATAACTTTCTGATAGAGACATTAGCTATGCTCATCTGAGGGTGAGACTTTGGTCTATTGCAATCATGTACTGGTAACAGTAATTATCTCAAAGCACCAAAAATCATAAGTAATATTAAACTCTGGTCACCAGTGCAGACTGTGCTTTATGTTTTGTTTTCTCTCCACACTTTTCTTTCCTCCTATAATCCTCATTACACACAGTCACTGGAAAATGTTCATCATATGCTGTTCTCCAGGCTGTCACCAGAGCCTGCAGAGGATTCCTGTTTGCATTTGAAAGTTGCTCTCACCTCCTCTGGACGTCTTCTTTGTGCGAGGTCCTGATAGGTTTTGATTTACTCACAAAGAATCACAGAGAATGAAAATACAAAGGGTCTCTGAACGATAAAGCGGATGAAAGTAAATTGTTGGTCAATAATGAATGCCATCCTTTGAAATGCTAAAACGTGAACTAGAACACGATCGGCCCCGCTCAGTTCAATTATTCATGGTTTGTACATGCGTTACAATGGCTGAAAGGAACTGACAGAGCAACGCACGGATCAACCCGTCTGATGAAGGTTGTGCTGCAGTGGATCAGCATTTCACTAATTTGCTCAGAGATGTTCAAGTTTAGGTACTGCAAAGGAAAACTAACGTTTTCTTCTCAAATAAGCCCCAATAATGTCCTCTATGGCTCTTTCTTTAGTGATCAAGGCTGTAAAATTGAGCATCAAGGAGCCTGACTGGGGGGAAAAAAAAACAGCTTCACAGAGGAAGCATCTGTGTGGGCCTGAAGGGGATTACCGGTAACTTACTTGAAAGACGAGAAAGAAAAATAAACTTAAAGTCAAGTTTTGGACTGAAACATAGCTCCTTATAAAGCTTTGCTAACACATTACCTCACTTTCGAGAAAAGGTGGAATTCACAGCCGGTGCCTTTAGAGAATCAAAAGTTGTGGGTAAGAACAGCTGATGGAGGCAAAGCAGGATAAAAAGAATGGTTCAGATTCTCTGAAGTGGGGTTTTGTGGAAAGACGATGAAAATTTAATATCTTGCTTTTTGTAGGTGGCTCTTTACATGACCTTAGTTTGGAGATGGGTTTCATTCTGACCAGAATGATGAGCTAACGGCTTCAGATGGGACCAAAACCAAAATTGGTTTCTGGATATTAATACAACTTTAATAAAATAAAATAAAATAATACAGTTCCTGCAAACAGTATTTTTTAAACATTTACCTCACCATCCATTTCGCTGAACTTGGTTATTCTAGCAAAAATATTTGGGGATTGTTGCAGGAAGTGCTCCAAGCTTCACCAAAAGTCCTACAGCTAGATGTGGCTTTATTATTTTTATTATTATCTGTGCTTCTATGTAAAATAAATAAAAGCAACTATAAAATGCAAAATCGTCACTGTTTTAAAAGCTTATAAAAAATAGCATTTGCATGAGCTGCTAATGAATTCCTAAAATACGAGTTGTTTTAGGACTTTAACAATCCATTTCGGTCTTGGTTATGCTTAGACTAGATGTTAGCTTGCCATTGCAGTCAGAATGAAGTATTTGACCCAAACTGAGATTTTATCAAAAACTATTTATTGTTTATAACTATTTCAGCGAACCCCACTTCAAAATACATGTATTTGAATTATCACTTTAATGCAGGGAAAGAGGGACAATACAATTAGACATTCTCTTTATTTGCGTGTTGTTAGTCTTTGATCAAATAATTAATTTAAACACGTGTTATTTGTATTCATGCGCATGTGTGCTGTGTGTTTGTGTGTACTGTACTTATATTAGCTTATATTCTCTTTATAAGCCTCACGCTGTACTTTCAGAGTCAGAGTCAGAGAGAATTTATTGTCATTTGCACCGCATGTAGTACATGTGTTGAAAACGAGATTATGTACACAGGGTCCCAGTTACATCCAACAACAAATGCAAGAGAAAAACAATAATAACATCTAGGATTAACTAAGAGAGACATCAGCTAGTAATACACTAAGCCCTAATGTAGTAGAAAAACATCATTATAAACAGCAGCACGAACATGAGCAGATGGTCACAGATGAACGCAGCAACAAGAAACAGATCAGTATCAGCATGATGTGACATTTTGCAGTGTTTATTCTTATTATTTATTTATTCATGAGTCTGACAGCCTCAGGGTAGAAGCTGTTCCTCAGTCTAGTGGTTCTACATTTGATGCTCCTCAACCTCCGTCCCGAGGGGAGTGGTGCAAAGAGTGAGTGTGCTGGGTGAGTGAGGTCTTTCATGATGCAGGTGGCTCTTTTTCTGCATCTGGAGGTGTAAATGTCTGTGATGGTGGGGAGACTGACTCCCACAGACTTCTGTGCAGCCTTCACCACTCTTTGTAGAGCTTTCCTCTCTGCAACTGTGCAGCCTCCATGCCACACGTTGATGCTGGAGCACAGGACGCTCTCCACTGCACACCTGTAGAACGAGGTGAGGACTGAGCTTCTCAGACCGGCTCGTCTCAGCCGTCTGAGGAAGTAGAGTCTCTGATGACCTTTCTTGATCAGGCTGGTGGTGTTATTGCTCCAGCTGAGGTTATCATTCATGTGTACACCCAGGTATTTGTAGCTGGAGACCACCTCCACCGCAGATCCACCTATATACAGTGGGGTGTGGGTGTGTTTGTTCCTTCTGAAGTCCACAATCATCTCCTTCGTCTTCTTCACATTCATGTGAAGGTTATTCTCTTTGCACCAACTCTCCAGATGTTCCACCTCCTGTCTGTAGCTGGATTCATCATTATCTGTGATGCATCCCACCACAGCTGTATCATCTGCAAACTTAACAATATGACAGCCTGGATGTGTGGCTGTACAATCATATGTGAGCAGAGTAAACAGAAGAGGGCTCAGCACACATCCCTGAGGAGAGCCAGTGCTGAGGGTGATGGTGGAGGAGGAGAAGTTGTGGATCTTCACGGACTGTGGTCTGTTTGTTAAGAAGTCTAAGACCCAGTTACAAATAGAGGGGCTTAGTCCAAGTGTGGATAGTTTGTCTATCAGAGTTTGGGGGATCATGGTGTTGAAGGCAGATGTGAAGTCCACAAAGAGCAGACGCACGTATGAGTCCTTCTGATCCAGGTGGGTGAGAGCAGTGTGGACCACGGAGGAGATGGCGTCCTCTGTTGATCGGTTCTCACGGTATGCATATTGATGAGGGTCCTCGTTGATGTTGACGGCTGTCTTGATGTGGGACATGACCAGTTTCTCAAAACATTTAGCGACTAGTGGATCTGCGGTGGAGGTGGTCTCCAGCTACAAATACCTGGGTGTACACTTGAATGATAACCTCAGCTGGAGCAATAACACCACCAGCCTGATCAAGAAAGGTCATCAGAGACTCTACTTCCTCAGACGGCTGAGACGAGCCGGTCTGAGAAGCCCAGTCCTCACCTCGTTCTACAGGTGTGCAGTGGAGAGCGTCCTGTGCTCCAGCATCAACGTGTGGCATGGAGGCTGCACAGTTGCAGAGAGAAAAGCTCTGCAGAGAGTGGTGAAGGCTGCACAGAAGTCTGTGGGAGTCAGTCTCCCCACCATCACAGACATTTACACCTCCAGATGCAGAAAAAGAGCCACCTGCATCATGAAAGACCTCACTCACCCAGCACACTCACTCTTTGCACCACTCCCCTCGGGACGGAGGTTGAGGAGCATCAAATGTAGAACCACTAGACTGAGAAACAGCTTCTACCCTGAGGCTGTCAGACTCATGAATAAATAAATAATAAGAATAAACACTGCAAAATGTCACATCATACTGATACTGTACTGATCTGTTTCTTGTTGCTGCGTTCATCTGTGACCATCTGCTCATGTTCGTGCTGCTGTTTATAATGATGTTTTTCTACTACATTAGGGCTTAGTGTATTACTAGCTGATGTGATGTCTCTCTTAGTTAATCCTAGATGTTATTATTGTATTTCTCTTGCATTTGTTGTTGGATGTAACTGGGACCCTGTGTACATAATCTCGTTTTCAACACATGTACTACATGCGGTGCAAATGACAATAAATTCTCTCTGACTCTGACTCTGACTCTGACTATCGGGGTGAGGGCCACCGGTCTATAGTCATTCAGACCAGTCACTGTGGAGCTTTTTGGGACTGGGATGATGGTGGCAGTCTTCAGGCAGGTGGGAACTGACTCCAGTGCAAGTGAGGTGGTGAAGATGTCAGCCAGCACCTCACAGAGCTGGTCCGCACATTCCTTCAGAACTTTCCCTGGGATGTTGTCTGGACCCGTAGCTTTATGATCCATCCAGTAGATAAGATTATCTTTAAATGTGTTTAGCTTAAATGTCCTCATTTAATGTTATTAGTTTTCAGTGCAAACTCCAATCAGCCTGGTGCTGTGTCATTTCCTTCTAAATAGCTTTTTTATTGCTCCGTTTGAATATGTGTGGTGTGTGCAGTGGAATATGAAACACAGCTTTATTCGCAGCCCATGTGTTATCTGAGGTGAGAAGTGCTTACAGTAGACATGACATATGGTTATGTCTCAGAGTTGTCTGCTTATTCTTTAAGTGATCGATTGCTCTGCAAACAAACGCTCTGTTGTGAAGAAAAAAAAAACTTTTAAATTATTCACCAGCTCTATTTGGCTCCTTGAATGAGGACCGACCTAAGTTTTATCTGGGTTGCGTAGAGCTGGTCTCTGCAACGACATGCATTTTATGATCTATTTTTTGCAACTATGGTAGTGTGTCCTCATGTGCTCTTTGCTTAGATGAGTTTGCATTTCTGTTAGAGTCTGTTTATATTACTTCTGTTGGTATAAAAAGTTTGTGGCATGACAAAAAGACACAGTGGAGCAGTGGTTAGAGTTGTCGCCTCTCAGCAAGACACTCACAGGATCACTTCCTCTGCAGGAACCTTTCTGGGTGGAGTTTACATGTTCTTCCTGTGCACGCTTTCATTTTTTCCGGGCACTCCGGTTTCCCCCCAATAGACCAACAAATGCACTTTAGGTTCATTGGTAAATTTAATTTGTCCCTGTAGTTGTCATTGAGAGAGGGATTGTCTTGTTTGTCTCTATGTGGACATGTGAAAGACTTGCAACCTGTCCAGGGTGTCCCCCGGCTCGCACACAGTGACTGCTCTCCACAATCCAGAAAGAAGTGAAGGAGAAAGTGGGTTATTTTTTTTATTTTTTAATGGATGGAAAAAGAACAGTACCGGTACATCCCGTGGGACAGATAAGTAATGTAGCAAAAAACAGAATTTAAAAGCTTGTTGTTGCTTGATTTCAGAATTAACTATCTTTTCCATTTAAACATTGTTTTCCTATGTGATGATTAAAATAATATGATTATGGGTTTTTTGTTATTAGTGCAGAAATAACTTTTTTTGGTGTTGTTGCTTCTAACCTGGAAGCATCTAAAGAGAAGTTGTGATCAAAACTGGTCAAAATTATTGAAAGAAAGAGAAAAGCGCATCCTCTTTTCATTTTCTTTACTACTGTACACAATACCCTAAACCACCATTTATGACACGAACACTGAATATGTTGTCCCACAAATCCATGTGGCTGCAACGTTTAAGCTCTAATGATAATTTTAAAAGTCCTCATTTTCATTGAGCAGTTGTTTTATTGTAAAACACACAGACAGGAGAGCGAGCAGCCGTGCTTCATTTGACAACATGAATAATGGTTGCTGTGTGACTTCTTCGTTCCTTTTTGTTGTTCTGAAATATCCTTTAGGCAACAAATTCATATTCTTACCGATCGACCAGTATTTGACAGCTTTCATGAAACAAAACAAAGTCATGAAAATAAAACTTGCCTGTAAGTTTGTATGCATTTGATCTCCTCTGTTCCTCTCTCCGTATGAAGTTTTAAGGTATTCTGTTCAGTAGCGTGAGCTGCTGACAGTGAAACACATTATCAGTGTGTCTCCACTCTGTAGACACACTCACCTCCACATTGTGTAAATTAAAACACAGAGGAGAGCAGTTGCCTCTGGTGAGTAGAAAATACGACTTACCAGAATCTATTGGTGTCAAGGAAAAGACAAAAGCAATGTGACAATGATGCCATTAGACCTAAAACAGAGGTGAACAGATGGGCAGCGGAGGATCAGAAGATGATGAAAAAAAAAAAAGTAATGATTTTTGTTAATATTTCTTGACTCTCTTTGGTGTTTTCCTGCAGACTGATCGGGACTTTCTGTATGGTGCTTCAGAAGGTGGCGGAAGAGGGACACTTAGAGCTGACCGACACACTCATTGATGACAACAACACATCAATCAAGGTAAAATGGACTGTTCACAATCAAAGATAGACAGGTTCAAATTCATATAGAGCTTATTTATGTTAATTTTAAAACTGGGCAGTAACTCTTTATTTATTTGTATTTATTCATTCCTTTAAAAGACACAAAAAAGCATTAAAAAGAAAAAAAAACATGGAATGAAAAGGGTGCAGAAAGAAGATCATTCTTATAATATCTGCCCCTTATTTAAAAAATAATAATCAAATAACTACAAACAAACAACAACTTGGGTTCGAACATCTCCAAAGGGAAAACAAAAATTATTGGATATCCTTCACATGGTATCATACTTTCCCAACAATTTTAACTTAAATCACCTTTTCAAACATATAAATTGTCTTAGAAATGTGTATGGTGATATCGAGGCAACTCCACAATCCTACTCCCTGACAACACAGCTCCTTGAGACTAGTTCTAAATGGAGGTTTTACAAACATTTACATTCTCTTAAGGGTATAATTACTCTTTTTTGATTAATTTTAATTGAATATTTGGGGGTAATATTTTTATGAGCTTTATACGTGACTTGTAAAATACAAACCAATTCATAAATTTTTAATAATTTCAATTGATGAAATAATATATTTTTGGGTCACCATTAGCCTGGCCCTCGCCATTCCTGCACAGCTCCGCTCAATTCTATTTCCCTTTGTGAAGGACAGGGTGTGGTTTTAACCAGGCTAGGTCACCATAGCACTTCCTGCTAATAATTCTTATAACTCTTTTTTTGTTAAATAAAAATAGGATTTGTAATTGTTTTGCATGCTTTTCCCCAAACTTCAGTACAATAGATTAAATATGGAACAATCATTACATTATACAATATATACAAATCTTTGTCATTCAAAAACTCTTACTTTATACAGTAATGCAATGGATTTAGCTATTTTTATTCTTAAGTAATTTACATGAGATTTCCAATGTCAGCTTCTCATCAATAATGACACCCAAACATTTTATTTCATTAACTTTAAACTTGAAACAGCAGAAGAAGAAAAAAAATCCAGTCCTGGCTTGGAGCTGCATGAGTGTCTCTGAGTAAATCAATTAAAATCCTGCAGCAGACTTTATTAATCAAAGCTCAAACCCATATTTATTATTATTTTTATTTCTTTGCATTTGTTTTACTTTTCTCAGCTGAGAAAGCTCATTGGGGCTCTCATCTTCATCATGAACAGAGAAACAAAGTTTCAAAAGCAACGATGCAACTCACAAATCTCAATTTGTTTTATAGACACTATGAGTAGGAATTGATTGTCAGTTCTTTCAGTTATTCTTGTGGTGATCTCAAGTGCATGTGTCTTTTACTAAACTCTTCGTACTTTTTTCAGTCCAGAATGTGTTTAACCTCCTAGGACTTGGCATCCACATATGTGGACAACCTGGCATCCACACAGGCAAGAGTTTGAGTCTTCGGAGGTTAAAAATATAAACATTTGCTGTGGATTTAGTTGGGCCTGCAGGTCATGAAGTTGGAAGAAAAAAAACAGACAAGTTTTCAAGCTAAACTTGTTAACGTTGACAGCCAAACTGTTAAATCTGAGGCCATATTTTACTGAACAAATAAAACATATTTAACTTAGACTGGGATACTTTTTTTTTTTTGCAGGTTGCTTGCAAAGGAGTTCTTATGCACATAAAATACTAATACAACTTAAAATCTGGTGTTCCAACTTTCTATTTATTTCCGTGCATAACTTGTCCAATGCTATGAACATATATGAGGCAACACCCACAAATAAATATGTAGTAAACTGATGATCCTACCACACTGCCCACAAAGATCATGTAAAACTTTGCTTATTTGAACACACTGGGCTCTCATCAGTAATGAGAGCAAAGCAGACCAAACAAGATGCATGAATGGCAACACACACAATAAATTAAATGTGATTTTTTTATTAGTCATGCAGCAGGTGTCTGTGTATACAGGTACAAACAAAATGAGAATGAACCACTCAATGAAAGCCACCCCAGTCTGTCTGTCAGTAAAAAGATTGTCGCCACAACAAACTAAACTTAAAAACAAAAGTGGTTACAACTCGGCCAATTCTTCAGGCTGGCTGTAGCTGAGCGTGACGCTTAATTTATATTTTGAGCTCAACACATTGTGTAACATATTTGCTTAAAACTTTGGCTTCATGTGTTAAAATTAACACTTTCTGTTGGAAAAACCTCTCGTGTGCAAACGTTAGTGAAATTCTGAGAAAAACATTTGGTTATTTGGGAGTTAATCCAATTCAAGATGGCTACTTCAGCTAATTGTCATTAAGACAAAAATGGTTGTAACTCTGTCAATGTTACAGCTATTGAGCTAGTTTTGGTAGTAATGAGAGTTGTTCACACACATGCTGCATGAGATTACCCACCATGTCATAAAGATAGTTGACAAAATGACCATATTTGTCTGCATAAAATTATATCAGTTCAAAACTCTGGAAATGCTCTAGACCTTAGATCTAAATTTATTTTGTAGAAATTAACTGATTGTTTGTTTGTTTGTTTATTTATTCATTTCATTTCAATTAAAAAACAATACAATTTCAAGAGAAAAACAATATAAAATACCTATAAAATGAAAGGAGGCAGATCACAATTATGTTTTTACATATTAACATTTTATTTATCTTTTTATTTTTTGATTCTTGGTTTACTCATGGCCTTCAATTCATTCTTTTAAGGCCCCCAGATGATTTACCACTGGATTTTAACCTTTTAACTTAAGTCACATAGTTATTAGCCAATTTTCTCAGCACTTGACTGAAATATCAGCCAGTTTTACTCACGACCTCATGAGGAATCATTAATGAGAGAATATAAAGATGTTTTCTGTTCGCCAACAAGAGATTTACAGCCATTATCTGCTTATAAAGACCCCGGCGTTAAAGAGCTTCTCATCAACAAGAAGCTGATAGCTCTCTGGTAGCAACATCGGCAAATTCACACACTCAGCATTAACACTGATCCACATATTCTATTGATTTTTAAATTGTGCTCCGAGCAGCTCAGTGGTTAGGAGGAGTGTGTGTCTGTGGTGAATGTAAAAGGTGTGGGAGAATGAGGGTAGCATAAAGGGATGTGTTAAGGAAAACAGAACCATATCAAATTTAAAACTACCTCGAGGAGCGTGCAGAACTGTGTTGGTGGAGGTGCTGATGTGACGTTTCTGAGATGACGAGAATTCTCTGGAGTTCACACACATCCACACAGAGCGTTCACGAGGACTTTAATTAACACACCTCAGATGACACATGCACACACACAATGTACATCCATGTAGCAGGAGAGCAGTAAAGCTAAACTATATATTACCTGAGAGCAACACTGGATGTACAACTGTGCACTAGTGTTGTTGCCATGGTAACACCATCAACTCCTAGTGGACCACAGTCAGTGCCTGGTGAGGATGAGTTGCAGAGAAAAAGAGCGCGAAGCAGAGACAGATGGAGGTGAGAAGGAGCATTGTGTATATTTTCTCCTCTTCAGTCTTTATCAGTGGAATAAGTGGGACACTCTGTAATAAAGATCAGGTCATTGTCAGGAGGACAGTGTTTGTCCAAACATGTCTCCATCGCAGACACTGAAGACAAACTACATGTTTCTGACCTGCATTAACTCCTCATTCTGAATCTTTCCAGCAAGGGATAAACAATGATTTATTGCTATAGTAAGTAAGTAAGTAAGGTTTATTTCTAGAGCGCTTATCACAGACATAAAATCACAAAGGGCTGTACAATAAAAATCAACGGTAAAAGTATACACAGAATAAAACAAGCATAAAAACTACAAATATCAATCAATGAAAAATACAATAAAATCATGACATAAAAGCCTGAGCGAATAAAAGTGTTTTCAGTTGTGTTTTTTTTAAACCTCAACAGAGTCAGCATAGTAAGTGTGTTGCAAACATTCATATATAAAATGCAATAAATATAATCCTTTTAAAGCTTACAAGAATATTTAAAAGTTTGTATTTGAAGGAAAGCTCAGTCTTTTTCCACATAAAACTAGCCATATATGAAAGAGCTACGTTTCAGCAGAATATTAATAAAATAAAAAGCAAAATAACGTTTTAAAATAGTATTTCTGTCAACATGCACCTCCATGAACACCAAAGATGAATAAATGTTGCAACTAAATGCTTAGAAAAAGGTCTGGAGTTTATGTTCACAGAGATTAAAACACATTGGTACTTGTAAAATAAAAATGATACAGCTTTATAAATCTGTTTGGAAACATTGGTTTTCTAATCTTAAAGAAGCTTGGAAACTCTGGTAAAGAAAAACAAAATAAATAGCAATATGAACAAGATAAACAGCAATATGAACAAGATAAACAGCAATATAAACAAGATAAACAGCAATATAAACAAGATAAATAGCAATATAAACAAAATAAACAACAATATAAACAAGATCAATAGTAATATCAAGAAGATATATAGCAATATAAACAAGATAAATAGCAATATAAACCAGATAAATAGCAATATAAACAAGATAAACAACAATATAAACAAGATAAACAACAATATAAACAAGATACTGTACATAGCTTTATAAACCAGATAAATAGGAATATAAACAAGATAAACAACAATATAAACAAGATGAACATCAAAATAAACAAGATAGACAACAAGATAAGCAAGATAAACAACAATATAAACCAGATAAATAGCAATATAAACAAGATAAACAACAATATAAACAAGATAAACAACAATATAAACAAGATACTGTATACTGTATAGCAATAAAGCTGAGAGATTATCCCTTCTAAATTTCTACAAGGCTGTCAAGACTTGACACAGCTCAAAACAAAGAAACAAAACAGACAAAATTACACCCTTTTATATGTTACAATTTGTTTTAATTAAATTAAGTGGACCAGTCTTTTAACCTTTATTTGGTTTTAAGACTAATTTCAAGCGTAAGAAGACAACATATTTAAACTTTTTTTCCCTATGCCCATGAGTGTTTGAAAAATGCAAATCATGGGGCACAAACAAGATATTCCCATAACTTTTTAGTGACTGTTTGTAAGTAGGAGAATAAAGGCTCAAGAATAGTTTTGTAAATGAAGGAAAGTGTAAATGTTTTCCGTTTAATGAGCTGTGAGATGTTGAGATGAGACTTGCTGTGCAGAAATGTTTCTGGTTTACATTTTAAACCTCAAGCTCTTCTACTCTCGCAGTATTTCATCTTGATGCCTCAAAGAACATAAGCTACAACTTTCATCAGGCATTTTATGTCGACATAAAATAAATTCAGGAGAACAACACTTCTTGTTATTACAAAAATGATTATATATTAATGCCTTGAAGCTGAATGATGCACCTTTTAGGCTCCTTCTCATCAACTCGTTGTTTTTTTTTTTAGACCAGTGTCACCATAGAGATCAGATACCAGTCGATGGATGGCGCAGTGGGAGCGTGGAGCGACAGAGAGTTCCTGGATGTTACCGATGACCGTGACGGGATGTTCACCTTTGAAACCGACAGTTTGCTTTCAGGACAAAGCCACGGGTCTGGGACGTCCCCTGGACGATCTTTACAGGGATCCATACCAACATTCAGGAAGTGAGTGAAACTTTTCTACGTGTAACATATGGATGCCATTAAGTACAATGGTTCAGGCCCCACAACATTAAGAAAGACATATTGTTTTAATTATTTGCTCAGGGTTTTAAGAGAATATTAGCTGTATTGATACTTTAAATTAGAGAATGAATTATGAAAGGAAAACTCCAATACCAACTTAGGCTCAAAATAAATGAAAGAACAAGTTCAACACAATTAAAACTGGAAGCTACACAGTCTTTTTGGAGTTGGATTTTCTTTATCTATGCCTTTATTTATATATTTATTTATTTATTTTCTATGAGCTCCTTCACATCCTACAAGGCAACTGGTTTTATGTTATGCTGCAATCTTTTACGCCAATTTTCTTTCTCCACTGTTGACTGAAACAAAAAAAAATCTGTTCAAATAAACTGTTGGGTCAAGCACAAGGCGAGACTCATTTGACTCATTTTTTGTGTTTAGTTCTTATATCGCACCCACTAGAATAACATATAGACATTTCAGGTTTAACTGTTAATGTGAGTTGGATTGTGGGTAATGGAGGCATCGTACAAAGAGAAATAACTCATAATTGGTTGTTGTTTGTGGCTCAATTTTATTGGAGAACATTTTTAAAAGAAAATAAATTATTTGAACGTGTCAATGTGCAATGAGAGCTTGCTTTAACAAAAGTTTTTCTTTTAATTGGTAGGGAGGAAAAACTAAACAAAGTTGTATAATTGTCTACACAGTCCAGATTGCTTTTTTTTTAATGGTTGTTCACGGTAACGAACAAGTATCTGTGCAAGGTCACAAAAACAGAAGGCGCCTCTTTTCTGCAGCTTGTTTGTGGATTTAGTTTTTCTCCACCTACGATGCGTGCACTATTGGTTCATTCTTATGTTTTCTGCTGAACAGTACATATAATCATCTGTGGGTGGTATTGATTTCCAGTGAGACTATCGGCACAGTCAGACCTATAAACCCACCATTATGCTTCAAATTGAAGAGGCAAGAGGGGAAGTGGTATGTTTATGAGTGTCTAAATGCCACTATGATCATGTTTTTTGTTTTTGTTCAGGGGCTTTTATATCTAATTTGAACTGTCTTACAATGAAAGTTGAGAAATTTTTACAGCTTGTGCATCAAAATCACAGACACCAAAAAGGTGGAAAGAAGCTAAAAAGTTGCTAAATGAAGCTAAATTTTCAGTGACATGTTAGCTGCAGCTTACACAGCAAAATCAGTCAGTTCTGTTAGGTTTTTGTTTTAGCAAGGGACTTACAATTAAAATGGCAAATAAGAAAAACTAATGTCAAGCTGTGCAAACAAATTCAGCCTTAATCTCCATTTTTTAATAGCATTGCCACCTTTTATGTCCCTAATTATGGCAGCAGTTTTTATTTTTATTTATTTATTTTTGCATTTGACGTATTTTCAGAATGTATTTTTTTAAAGCTATTATACATTTTAGTTTCTGGGGTTGCACAGCCAAGTTGTGATTAATTGTTCTTTTTCTAATAATGAGGTAAAAATGTGGAGGAGACAATAAAATGGAATGGCTTTCTCATTCCTGCACCGAGACATAGAAACAGGAGGATAATGCTACGAGTGATTAGCCTGGAGTCGTTTTCCCCAGAGTACGGCAGTTTATTATTATTTTTAGTTTTTTTACTATACTTGTGATGTGTATACAGTATTTCTATTAAATTTTGTTGACATAATTGTCAACTAATAATTATTTAGGGATGGTCGTCTTGAAATAAATCACCCTATTGTGCCTTGTGGCAAATATTTAACAGTTCAAATTTATTACTAACTTAAAAATAAATAAATAAAAAAACACTTTTTTTTGGTGTCACTTTTGGTTTGAACTACCGTAAATTTGCACCCTCGGGTGGTCGGTGGCGGCGGTCATGGGTCGCCGGTCGGTGACCCGGCTGTGCTGGGGTGGTTTCGGGGTGGGTGCCGGGGGCTTGGGACTCTGGGGGCGCGTCGTCCCCGGGCTTGGGCCTGGTGGGGGTCGGGGGTCTTGGGCTCTGGCCGGCGGGTCGCCGGGCTATGGGCTGGCTGGCGCTCTGGTGCCCAGCTCTGGCCGGGGGCTCTCGGCTCGCTGGTGGGTTGGGGTTCATATGCTGGGGGGTGGGTGTCTGGGGGCGTGACTGGTGGCCAATGGGAGGGAGCGGGCAAACCCAGCCTGGGTGTCTAATGTGTTATGTGTTTTGAAAGTTGTTAATATGAAGGGTGGGTATAGTATTTCTTCTGGGGTGGGGATTAAGTGGATGTCCTGGATGATGGTCTTGGACTATACTTGGCCGGTGTGCGGGCCCCGGTTGGGGCCTGTTCTTGATGCTTCCTGGCTCTGTCGACGGTTGGGCGGGCGCTCTTGGCCGTGTCGTCCATGTGGGATTTTGTGTCCTCTTGGACGGCGGGCTGACTGCGGTTCGCAGGGGTCGTGGCGGCCCTGGCGGGTGTGGGCTGTTGGTTCTGCTGTTGGCGGCCCTCGGGGCCGTGTCCCTCTCTGGTCTTGGCTCAATGTCCTGGCGGTCGGAGAGGTGTTTCCTTTACCTCGCTCCTTGGGTGGACCTTGGCGAGCTGGGGGGTAAGCAGGGTCAGCGGGGGAGCTGACTCGCTGTGGGAGCACTGTTCCTGCAGTTATTTTTCTCCCCATCCCTCAACACGCACCTCCGCCCTCTTCATCTTAAATTAATACATGTAGGGAATTTGGGTCTCGGGTGTGCTGCAATGGTTTTACATCTCTGTTGTTAAGAGCACCTGGGACTCAATTTTATATACACTTTAGACATTCATTCATAAACATCTTCATAAAAGTCACATATAGGGAATGGAGTGAGCACTATGGCTATGGGTGGCGGGATGACATCAATCTCGCCCCCATGCCTATGCTCACTCAACATTATGCATCTAGACAATTAGGGCCTGGGTTAGAGTTGGAGTGGAGGGGAAACTGGTATAATGCCAGCCTTTGCTCCTTCTCTTTCCTTTTTAAATACACTTTACAACAACACTCACCAACAGTACATTTGGGGACGGGGGTGTGTGTGTCGGGGTCTTGATTTGTTAATTTCAATTTTATTTATTATGTATTTATTTATATATTATTTATTTATTTTTCTCTTACCCCCCTGGTTGCCTTGCGGACATTCTGGGGGTGGGCCGTCAGGGGTTGTGCTGGGGTGTGGGGGGGTTCGGGGCCTGTGGGTTCGCCGTGGGCGGGGCTGGCAGTGCGCTCCCTCTGGGGCTGCTTGGGCTCGGGTGTCCTGTCCTGTCCTGTCGGCAGGGCGCGGGGTGGGCCGGATCTTGGACGTCTGCTGCTCTCCACCCCAGAATGAATGGGTCTACCTCCTGGGTTTGGATGTGGGCTGCCCCATGTAGGGAGCAGGTACATGTCTTGGACCTAGGGGGTATAGAGTGTGCATCGGGATTATGAATGGAGCGTGTCGTTATTGTTTGTCTTTCTGTGACTGAGGGTGAGGATGAGGGTGGGTCTGAATGAGTGTGTCTGTGTATGAATGTTTAAGTGTCAGGCTGGGACTTGGACTGCCCCCTCTCTGATACTTCTGAGGCTACCCAGTGTCGCGCTCCTGCCACGTGGCCCCCTGGTGGGTGTTCCTCTGCCTACGGGCGTGCTTGGGGCCCTCACTATCTGGGGCTGGGCGCTTGGGCGTTTGTCAGCTCGGCCTGGTGGCTGCCTGGTGGGGCTCGGGTCCTCTGGTCCTGTCAGGTCTGGACCTGAGGGATGGGCGTCCCCGGTGCCCGAGCCTCGGTGACCGGCCCTGGGGCTACGTCGGTGCAGCGGGCTCCGGCGGGGGCCTGTGTATTGTCGCTGTTGACCCCGGGGGGTCATTGTGTGTGGTCCCTGGTGGGGTTCGTCCGGTTCTTCCACTTGGTCGGATCTGGGGAGTGGACGAGTGGCTCGTCCTGTTCGGGTGGTCCTGGGGACTCTGGGCTCGGGGTCCTTCCTGGGGTCTTGGGCTTTGATCGCCCCTTCGTCTGTCTCGGGCTTTGGGGGGACGGGTCTCTGATGCTTCACAGTCGCTACTAAATGTTCTATTGGAGGAACCTCATTCACTTATGCATGCTCACAACCACACACAAATGGATGCAGGGATGTATAGTAGATGTATGTAGATGGGTATATAAATGAATATAAATATATATGTATGTATATTGTATATATATTTGTAGGTATGGGTATGTGTATTTATAGAAATATTTGCAAGGTCATGAATATTATCAGTCTTTATGCTTGTATGTTTCGTTGTTGTGTTCTGTCATGTGCTTTGCAGGATTGTGGACGGAGGTTTGGTGTGTTTGCCTTGTGCTCTTTCTGTGGACAATTGTTGTTTTGTTGTTTTGTTTTGTTTTGTTGTCTCACTTTCTCTTTTCTTTCTTTCTCTATTAAAAAAAAAAAAATAAAAATAAAAAAAATAAAATAAAATAAAAATATTGGAGTGAGAGGATGGCTATAAGGTGTGAAGGGAGGCCATCTATAAATGGGA
>JBBPBX010010568.1:0-10032 GCA_038048925.1 Garcialebias charrua
TCGTGAGGTGGGTGTGTCAACAGATATGCCAAACATTGTTATAACATGTAAACACTCCCCACCACCCCACACATGATGATGTATCAGCAGGCGTGTTGAGTTGCATTGATCCCACTGTGTGTGAGGGGGGCTGCAGCTGAGACATTGGGGGGATGTATGCGCTCCCTGATCTCCTTATGACCCTATAAGAAGGGGAGGGGGAGGGGCCTGTCATGCCTGAGTAACCCTCAAACCTGTGATCTCAGACTGAGGAGGAAGAGGTAGTCATCTGGGCTGGGGGTGGGGTTGCCATGACTGACGATGACTGTTATGTAACAAAGTAGGTCATCTCTCGGCTTCGTCTGCTGCTCTAATTCACCGCCATGACTTTTGGCTTCAGGGCCTGCGTTGGTCCGCCGTCCTGACGGATGCACACAAAGCTGAACGTCTTCTGCAGGCTGCATGAAGTGATACGGAGAGCAGAGTACAGAGGGGAGGAGCTGGTGCAATCATGCGCTCTGATTTTGGAACAAACAAGGGAAATGCATCCTCAAAATTGAAAACAAAACGTGTGCATTAAAGATTTTTGCTCGTTTTATAGCTCTAAAGTCTAAAACTAACAAATGCTTAAAAGTTGTTTTAATCAGTTATGTGTAACCTACTGGAAATTATAATCTTATAGCTTGATCTAGTCCTAGACCAAAAGTCAGAATAAATTTAATTTCATTGACTTTAATCGATAAGTCAAAGTCAACTTTATTGTCAGAACTGCAATATGTACAGGACATACACAGGACCGAAATTGCGATAAGTATCTTTTCATACACATTTTTCAGAGCTAAAGTGTTTTGTTTTGCACTCCCCTTTTTTATTTCTAATTCTTCTTCATATTAATCCAAATAGTTGAATACAGGTACCGGTAGTCCTCGACTTACTACGTAGATGCGTTTTTACACAGCGTCGTAAACCGATTTTTGGCGTAAGTCAGAATATACGTACATACTGCACCATGTACATGTACAGTACTGTTTTGTCAAGCACTTGGCCTATCCTAACACAGTACCCTACATAATTATCAAAAAACACATATGTTTGGGAGCCATAATGAAGGGCAAAAAGAGTTAATGGCCTACTAGGATGCTGTTGACGCCGTTCTCCTCGGTCCATCCACCGTATTCCGTTTACAACGTAAAACCGCGTTCACAGTACAGTACTGTACAGTATTCTTCCGCCACTGCACTGCCTACAGTACAATATTTTCTGCCGCTGCTTTACATTTACGACGTAAAACCAGTCCATCCGCCGTATTCCGCATTCCGTTTACGACGTAAAACCGCGTTCACAGTACAGTGCAGTACAGTATTAATCCGCCGTATTTCGCATTCCGTTTACGACGTAAAACTGCGTTCACAGTACAGTGCCGTATTCATCCGCCGTATTTCGCATTCCGTTTACAACGTAAAACTGCGTTCACAGTACAGTGCAGTATTCATCCGCCGTATTTCGCATTCCGTTTACAACGTAAAACTGCGTTCACAGTACAGTGCCGTATTCATCCGCCGTATTTCGCATTCCGTTTACAACGTAAAACTGCGTTCACAGTACAGTGCAGTATTCATCCGCTGTATTTCGCATTCCGTTTACGACGTAAAACTGCGTTCACAGTACAGTGCAGTATTCATCCGCCGTATTTCGCATTCCGTTTACGACGTAAAACCGCGTTCACAGTACTGTGCAGTATTCATCCGCCGTATTTCGCATTCCGTTTACGACGTAAAACTGCGTTCGTCCCGGCGTTTATGACGTAAAACTGCGTAACTCGAAATAAGGTTTTTCATAGTAAATGGGAGATGCGTCGTAACCCGAGGACTACCTGTATATTAAAAAAGCCTTTGTCAAAAATATTAAAACCAATAAATATTCTGGCCTCCACTTTTATAAAAAATCCTCACATTTTTTATATGCTGTTGTAATTTTCTAATTAAAACAATGCAGCTCATCATTAATTCTAAATTAGTGTGATGGTGTGTCATGATGGATTAAAATGCTGTTATAATTATAGAACAATCAACGTTTGCTGGTTTTCTTTTTCAAGATGTTTATTTATTTATTTTTATTATTCTGTTTCAGATGATCTGATTTTATTTTTTTATAATGTAACATTAACCATAGGAAGAATTGTACGAAAGAAAAATTATTTTTAGAATTATGTTTGGCTTCGGCAGCACGGTGGCTCAGTTGGTAGAGCTGTTGCCTCTCAGCAAGAAGGTTGCCGATTCAAATCCCAGCCCGGGACCTTTCTGGGTGGAGTTTGCATGTTCTCTCCGTGCATGCGTGGGTTTTCTCCGGGTACTCCAGTTTCCTCCCACAGACCAACTGGAAGAAGTGGGTAAAAGATAATGGATGGATGGATGGTCATTGTAGAGCCATGTTTACAATGATAATTATTTACTTTGCAGTATTTCAGTCCAGTAAAAATACATAATAATCGAAACAACTATTGTACTTATGTACAGTTTGCATTTGTGTGATTAAAACAAACCTACTGTTGGCAGTTCTACTTTAAATGACTGAAACTGGTATGAGGAAAAACAAAAAATGTAAATCTTTATCACAGCATTGTTGGTTAACGACAGACTGGAGCACTCAAAATGTTCCTAATTCTTGTCTTCCTCTAACATTTCCTTCCCTGTAAGTAAATATCATGTATGCCCAAACTCTGCCGCCTTCTCGTCTGTGACTTGATGAGATCAGACATCGCTCCGCACCCCGCCCCTCCCCAACTTTCCAAAACAGTAGAGCGCTGCATTTCTTGACGGCCTAAAAGCAGCTCCGTTCTAACTTCTGTTTTGACTGGGATGTAGACAAGAGTGGAAAAAAAAAAAAACCTGCACCACTAAGACCATTTGCAATCAGCCGCTCCGCTGTAAACGCTGGCCCAGGCAGATGGGAGTCATTACTGAAAGGCAGACGTGCTCAATTTACCGCTGTGCACCGCCAGATCTCCGTCCGTCTCCTCTAAGTCCTCCTACAATTCATCTTAAGTAGACCCCTGCCCGAATCTGGGTTATGTTGACATTTGCATCGTCATTCGTAATCTACAAGAACTGTAAAATACATTTAGAGGGGAAAAATCTGTTTAATTTTGATGTGCGGCCATGAAGCCTTGTGGGTCCGATGCTCGGCTCGTCTGGGTTATATCACCGTTGAAGCCCGTCTCCTGCGTTGAGACGGAGCTCAAAGCGCTGTCTGCGTCTATAAATAAAATTCCCTCTGGTCTTTAAAGCTTTTCTAGTTAAAGAGAAGAGAAAATAAGCGTCTAAAGAAGACATGTGTTTAATGCTGTAATTTCCCTGGTAGCTCTCGACTACATTTCACTTGCTCCTCATTTCCCTGCTGGTCCTCCTTCATTATCTGTCCATGGGTATGTGATGGCATGGCACAGGCTTTGTGTTTACTTACTGTCAAGACGATGAGTGTAATCCTGCCTGAATGAAATCACGCTCCCCGCCTTCCTTTACATTTCCATGTCAATAAGATAATTAGTCCCATGTCTCATCTGCATCTCAACAGGAGCCCTTCGTAGACCCTGCACCGCCTCAAAGCCTTACCCTTCCTGGAACTGGCACTGGCCCCTGGGCGGTTTGGGCACCACCGCTGCCCCATTATCTGCGTCCTAATCAGAACGCTTCAGCTGGCTGACACTTTACACATCTAACCGTGGCTCTGATCCACTCTGACACTCGTTCGTTGACCTCAAAGAGGAAGAAATCAACATCCTCTTAAACGTCCTCCTGTTGAACTCTTGATTTTTAACAACCAATAGTGCTGCGTTGGTGTCAACTCGTTTTGGGTCAGTTCTGTTGCTCCGAAACTATTTGGAGATTGCATTTGCAATCAGAACTGCTGCCAAGACGTCCAGTAGTTAACCGTTCTTGTGTTTTTTTGTGTTTTTTTTGGACTACTTTTGTAAAAAGTGGTAAGATTTTGTAATTTGTAGACTCAGTACTTTTTTATAGGTAGTCCCCGACTTACGAGCGCTCTTACATACGAGGTTCCGGACTTACGAGCTGGCGAACGAGCAGTAAATTTGTAAAGAACGTACAAAAAATGCAGCACTTTTATGTGTTTTTAGATGAAAGTGTGTTAGCTAACCGTTTGGAAACAAGTTTCTGAGCATGTTTATGAACTAGTTATGAACGTTTGTGATGAAAAACGAGTGTTCGTAGTAGCGCTAGCATAAATTTTCCGACTTACGACCGAAAATCTGGACTTACACGTGTTTCGGGTTCCGACGTACGAGATTTCGTGTTACGAGACAGTCGTAGGAACGGAACTCGCTCGTAAGTCGGGGACTACCTGTGCATGTCATTTTGCATTGCCTTAACACAAACTAGTTTTTTTTCTGACCTTTACATTTTTAACACATGAAATGTGGGCTTGAAAGACAAAAAAGTCAAATGCTCAGCAGCGCAAAAGATTTCGCAACCAACTGACCTTCCCGTGGTCTTTTTTTAATCATGTATTCTGACAGTCCTGCAGCTTCCTGTTTAAATCCACGTTTGTCTTACAGAAGCGGCGTTGCACAGCCTCCTGGGAGCTCTGACCAACGAGGCTTACAGCGACCCGACTCAGCACCTGGAGCGGGAGCAGGCGCTGGCCAAGCAGTTTGCAGAAATCCTGCACTTCACTCTGCGCTTTGATGAGCTTAAAGTACGTCTCGCTCTCGAACACATCCTCATGTGTAACACTTACCCTTTAATCTTGGCTGTAAACTCTGCTCTGCTTCACCGTGATACAAACTGGAACTATTAGTCCCCCAACAATCTCCTGATGCCCTTAGATTGATTTTTACTCTGCACTGTTTCACACTGCCACCACTGAGCGTGTGATAAGTGTGTAGTTAAAAAAACAATGTTTATAATATACTGGATGTCAGTGGAATGGCTAATGATGATAATATTAATAAATTAGGTTTGGAAACTGTTTAAATCTTGTCCCAGATTGTTGCAACTACAGTATGCTTAACTTCTATGGTTTTGTTGAGGTCAATTTCCTGTGATGGCCACTTTAAATTTGGTTGACATCAGTTGCAGGTATACCAATGATTACTTTGAGTTTCATTAATGCCCTTTCAGTGGGTCATAAAGTTTTTTATTATTATTTTTATTTTTTTGCTAACGTGACCGAAAAACACACAGATACAAGCTAAACCATAAACAGCACTTAAAATATTAGGGAGAAAATTATAAAAGCGCTAACCTGGCTTTACATCAAACAAACTGATTGAGAAATGTTGAAAGTCACACAATGAAGCCTGGGTGTCACTCAAATGGTCATTGTAAAAATAAAAAAATCACATGAGCACTCTGGTTGAACTCATTCTGTCTTCAGTCTGAGATACAAACGTAAAAAACACAAAACACTTCAAATCCCTGAGGCCATTTGCTGCGACACTCCCAATTAGTACCCACTGCCCATCCTGGCAAGATAAAACATGGAGGTAGGGGGTGCAAGGTGGCATGCCAGGCCTATTCATCAATCTTTCACACCCGTGCATGGGCTTCTGACCTAGTTAGTGTCTGTGTGGCGTGCAGCCTCCTCCCTGGTGACGCAGACCGTCTCTGCTGGTGGACACAGTGGACAAAGACGTGTACCAGTCCATTGTAGCAGGATTAACATACTGCCAGTGCAGCTTTGACTGAGACGGGCTCGTACAGGAATGAGGATAATTAGCCACATAATGAGCTCTCACTGGTGCCTCTTGTTTTTATTTTATTTTAAGTACCGTATTTTTCGGAGTATAGGTCGCACCTTTTATCATTTTTTTCATGGCCTGCAACCTATACTCAGGTGCGACCTATATATGGCTTTTTATCACTTTCGGCGAAACAAATGTTTAAATCCAGCTCATTTCACAATTACGTTCATTTATTAAGGAAAAGTTCAGCTCAGACATATATTTGCTATAATTTTTATCAAACAAATAATTGTTTTTAAGTGTTAATCTTCTTAAAAGCCTTGCTGTGCGCTCCTGTGGCAGACATTTGCAGCAGAGCTAAACGTAGGTGCGACCTATCTAGGGGTTTTTCCAATCTATTGGTGATAATTGGACAATGCGACCTATACTCCGGTGCGACCTATACTCCGAAAAATACGGTAATCGTAGTGGCCATCTTCCTTTGCACAAGGTCAGAATCAGAGCATTCATCTATCGATGGAAGTCAGTGTCAAATACATTCCATCACTCTTGTGCTGTTAGTTTAAATAATGTCAAAGTATAAAACTGCAATGACCTGTGTTCTTGGCTCTTCAACAAGATGTTTTAAGGGACACCCCTCTTGAGTAAATGCAGTTGATCAGCTCAGGATGGAGGGATAAGACAAATGTTTTCTGATAGGAGATAGGATGTGGCTATAAGTGGTTGAATCAGTGTCGGAGGTTTTAAATCCACTTCAGCAGATAAAACCATAATTGTCTCGTTGTTCCTTTGTGTCATTCTTCTTGCCCAAAGCTACATTTCTGCTTAGCTGGCTGGATCGTTCTGTCATGACGGCAAGTGTGTGTGTGATCCTCTACTCCCTACTGCAGGGTGTGCCACCTTCAAACAACTGCTTCTTTTGTTTTCCCGCTTCATTTATTTACTTTTTCTGTTTGCAGATGACAAATCCAGCCATTCAGAATGACTTCAGCTACTACAGGAGAACGCTGAGTCGAATGCGGCTCAATAATGTACCGGTGAGAACGTTTAAATCTTGCCTTTTAATTTTTTTTAGTTTAAAAGCAAAAAAAATCATGATTTCATCTTCATCTGTCAGTTCTGTGGAGTGTCTTAGCATGGACAGGACATAAACATAGATAACGGGCCACAGTAAAACATTTAGCGCTTTAAAAATTTAATAAGACCTATAAAAACCTCCCCAAGAATGTGTGTTTACCTCAGGTTTTTCCAGAGACGAGAAACGGCTCTCTAAGTAAACAGTAGTGCTACTTTGTAGATCCATTTAAGTACGAAACAGTTTCATCAACATAACCTGTTTAGACATAAATACATTGTTTTAAAAAGTGTTTTAGAGGCTTGGCAGACTCATCCCTGTCTTCAAAAATCTTTTTCTTGTCTTATAAAGAGCCTATGAGGATGCAAAAGAATTACCGGGTACATAAAGTTGAACTATCATTCATTGCATGCTAAGTTTCAAACTTAGGTTTTGCATGATGCGTCTGTGCTTGGAGTATGTTAAGGATTACTCTCAGCTACTACCACACCAATTTTTTGCTCCAAGTGTAAAATGACGACAGACAACAAACACAGAAGGGTAAAGCTTAATATTTTATTGACACTACTGACTTTTTCGTATTTTATCAACATTGAGAATTTTTTTTTCTTTTTTTTTTTTTCTTGTTTATAAATATTTTCAATGTACATTAAATATCCTAAAGCATGTTGGTCTAAGCAATAAATATATGTTAATTAAATGTAAGAAGAACTTAAAAATGATCCCTGTTACAGTAGTCCCTCTCTACTTTGCGGATTGTTTATCGCGGACTCGCTCTGTCGCGGTTTTTCAAAATAAGATTGGATGGATGTGTAAAGGAATTTAGGAGGTCAGTATTAAACTGACACCCTTTACCTTAATTATTTACTTCCGGAAACACAGGAAGTCGCGTGAATATGCTTCAAATTGAAAAAAAAAACATAATAAAGTTTATAATAAAGATTCAGTTTGCTTTGGACTGCTCTGACTGACGAAGCCCTCTGGAGTGAGGGTGAAACGTTTCTACTAAAAAGAAACTGTCCAGATGAACTGATTGAGAATGAGCGGATTTGATACCTGGACTATTGAGAATGAACTTTCTGGTCTTGAACCACTTTGGACATGTCTGCCTGCCTGGGAGGAGTCGACGAGGGACAAGCCCCCAGAAACCATCTTGGCTACAGCAAACTGGTTGGTCCACTTAAGTTGTTTACTTGGTGGGGTAGCTTCAGTTTGCTTTGGACTGCTCTGACTGACGAAGCCCTCTGGAGTGAGGGTGAAACGTTTCTACTAAAAAGAAATTGTCCAGATGAACTGATTGAGAATGAGCGGATTTGATACCTGGACTATTGAGAATGAACTTTCTGATAATAAAAATAATTATACTTATTTATAAAGCCATTTAAAACAACCACAACTGCAACAAAGTGCTGTACACATGAAATTAAGAACATTTAAACACACAAAAAAAGTTTCCTTTTTTCATATTTTTCATATTTTTATTAAATATGATAACCTCGTAAATCCGGCCCCTCGTAAGTCGGGGATTACCTGTGTGTGTATCTATCTATCTATCTATCTATCTATATATATATATATATATATATATATATATATATATATATATATATATATACAGGGAACCCCCGACCTACGTACGAGTTTGGGACCTAAGAACCGTTCGCAGCTCGATCCGTTCGTAGGTAGGGGGTGAAAATTATATTTAAAAAAAAAAATTATTCATTCATTCATTCATTCAACCTTTATTTATCATGCTAACGGAGCGCGCGCACACATTTAAGCATGTAAAGTAGTGTACTGTAATGTTAAACATTGCTATTCACATTTACAGAATAAATAAAAATATATTTTCTTACTTTGAGATGGTCAAAGCCGACATCTTAGGTTGCCATGCGTTGATTGTTGTCGGGCCGAGCAGCGCGGGGGCCGGCAAGCCACCGCAGCTGCTCCAGGCCTGTGTTAGCTAGCTGGCTAGCTTCTGCTAGCCAAGCCATGAGCTAGTGTTGGAGCGGCGGCGCGATCAATCTGCAGCTTCTGCTGCTCCAGCCGCTGCTCCAGCCTGAGACGTCCACAGAGCTATTCCAGCTAGTAATTAATCCACATGATGCGATCCTGGTCACCAGTGTTCAAAAGGCCGGCTCCCGTGTTAGCTCCAGTGTTAGCTCTGGAGCTAGCCAGGCCGGAGGTGTAGCCAGGCCGGCCGGAGGTGTTCGCACGGCGGCCTGGCACGATCGGCGATAAATCCGCTGCTGCCTGAGACATCCACAAAGTTCACAGAGACGTTTCCAGCTAGTAATTAATCCATATGAAGCCATCCTGGTCACCAGTCTTCGTCCAGCTCTCGGCAGCTAACCTAAGATGGCGTCCGGTCCGGTGTTCTACATTAATTTGTGACCGGAGACCCCAGTGACTGAACCTTAAATAGCGTCCGGTGTTCTACATTAATTTGTGACCGTGTAAACTGAAGACCTACTTCCTGTTTCCCAAAATTGCTCAAAAATTGCTCAAAAATGATCAGAAATGATCTTTTTTATCATAATTATTATTTATAAAGCCTTTAAAACAACCAGAGCTGCAACAAAGTGATGTACACATGAAATTAAGAACATTTAAACACAAAAAAAAAATATATATATATATATTTTTTTTTTTTTAATTCATATTTTTATTAAATATGATATGTTCGTAAGTCCCGTGGTTCGCAGGTCGATGGGGTCGTAGGTCGGGGGTTACCTGTATATATATATATATATATATAAAAAAAAAAATTTTTTTTTTTTTTCGGCTTTTTCCCTGCGTTAGGGGTCACCACAGCGATCTAGTCGCATGAAGATTTGGCAGTTGTTTTTACGCCGGATGCCCTTCCTGACACAACCACAGACCACCGAGCAACCACAGCCCTCTGTGTGGAGTAGAGAGCTGATATTAGCACTTTGAGATTTTCATTAATGAAAAGTGCGTTATAAATTGAATTCATTATTATTATTATTATTATTATATCTAGGGTTCCCGGGGGAGCAGATGGTGTGGGTTAAGGGCCTTGCTCAAGGGCCCAGAGTGGGGCAGATGAGGGTGGAGACAGGTGTGACCGCTTCACTTATCCCACCCACATCTTTGATGTTGTCGGTACCGGGGCTTGAACCGGCGATCTTCCGATCACAAGCGCACCTTCTTAACCTCTGCGCCACCACTCCCTATATATATATATATATATATATATATATATATATATATATATATATATATATATATATATATATATATATATATATATATA
>JBBPBX010010568.1:14809-57642 GCA_038048925.1 Garcialebias charrua
AAAAACACACAATAGAAGACTTCAACAACTGGATAATCCTGCACATATTACCGTATTTTTCAGACTATAAGGCACATCGAATTATAAGATAAACAAAACAGTCATATAAGCCAAAGTTTCAGTTTCTTTATTTCATAAAGGCACAATGAATATTAATCATGAATATATCACATAAATATGCCAGATTTAGCCAAAGAAGCTAATTTTCATCTGTAGACCCCTAGCAGGTTGATGTAAGAGATTAAAAAATTACAATTAACATACATAGCAATTTACATTATCTACTGTATTAGTAATGAAAATTTTAAATATAGCCAAAAGTAGTGTAATATACAGTAAACATTTATATAACGAAATAAAAACAAGTCACGACCATAAACGAGGAAAAAAGAAAGAAAAAAGAATTTATTTATTTATTTAATTATTAAAAAGATTAGCACAATTTTGATTATCTAGTAACCATTGCTTAAGTGATTTCCTAAAACAGTTTAATGATGTAGTTTTTCTTAGTTCTAGTGGTTGTTTACTCCAAGAATTTGGAGCCCGAACAGAAAATGATGACTGACCGAAGGAACTTTTTCTAAATAGTATTTTACAGTCTCCCCTACTAACTGCTCTTGTAGTAATAATAATAATAATAATAATAATAATTAATTCAATTTATACCGCACTTTTCATTAATAAAAATCTCAAAGTGCTTGTAGTTATGTTTGGTTGTGAATGTAACTGGACAAAGTATTTTAGCGGTGGTGGAGCCAAATCATGAAGGACTTTATGTACAAGTATGACGTCTGAATACATGATCATGTTTTCCCAACTCAAAAAGTCATACTTTTGCAATATTTTACAAAGATGATAAGAATTTATTTTTTTTGTCCAAAGTCCTCAGATTCTGCTTATAGAGTCTTTTCTATTGGTTGTAGTGTGGTTTGACTCGCCTGAGACAAACTCGTCATGCAATAATTTATATGAGAATCAAAGTTGGGAATCCATTATGATACCTAAGTATTTAAACTCTTGTACTGGTGTTAATTTACTTTATTCAACTCATTCACAATAATCACATAAAATTGGTTCAAGGTCAATAAGCACAACCAGAATTAATACATAAGACACACCTAATTATAAGGCTCTCTGTCAATTATTGAGAAAATTAAAGGATTTTAAGTGCGCCTTATAGTCTGAAAAATACGGTAAACATTATGCAGAATAAATTCAAATTCCTTAAACAGAAACTGAAATAAATGAGCCGTTTACACCAACTGTCCCTAAGCCCTCACCAAATGCAGTTTAGTCCTGAAATCCCAAACTTTTGATTCAGGCTCAGCAAAATAAAAATAAAAAACACATGTTTAAGGTTTGACGGTTCTTTTGTTCAGTTTGGGATGATCAACATGCTTGTGTTGCTCTTCACAGAACAAGAACCTTCCCATCGAGAACACAACAGATTGCTTAAGCACCATGGCGAGTGTTTGTAAAGTCATGTTGGAAATGGAGTAAGTCCCTGCGCGTGTTTTTACATCTTGTTCTGGACTTTTTGTTCGTCTGACTGCTCTCGTTCGTCCCATCAGGGATTACCGCAGGCGTTTCACCAGCGAGGAGACGGTGCCTTTCTGCCTCAGGGTGATGGTGGGCGTCATCATCTTGTATGACCACGTCCATCCCGTTGGCGCGTTTGCCAAGTCGTCCAAAATCGACGTGGGTAAATCCACACTTTGACCCTGCTCACAGTAGATTCTTCATCTGACGATGGGGTTCTGATCCACAGATGAAAGGCTGCATCAAAGTCCTCAAAGACGAGCCTCAAAACAACGTAGAAGGCCTTCTCAATGCTCTCAGGTGAGCCGGCGCTAACGTGAGTCAGCGTTTTGTGTGACTAGAGCCAACGCCCTTCTAACAGGAAGTGGATCCCTGTTCGTGTTGATCTTTGTGCTTGTTCTCCAGCAGCTGACAAACACATTTTGTTTAGTTTCCTCCCCTTCAGCACACTGGCTCACAGTAGGCTTTATTTTAGCTGCGGGTCAAAGACTTTACAGAAAAAGCAGATTAAATCCAACGTTTTGTCCCTCAGTCTAAATAAGATCGCCCGCACCGACCCACACCCTTCTTCTCTCGAGCAGACCGGGGTCATTTTCTGAGCCAACGGCACCTCCTGTCCACAAGACATTTTCATACAGGGGCACAACTCTGATCTGACAGGGAACGACAAGGCATCGACGCTGTGCAGGAAAATAACTATTCATGCTGAAAAATGTGTTTGAGGAGGTTTCTTCTTTTTCTGATGTACAGTGGTGCTTGAAAGTTTGTGAACTCTTTATAATTTTCTATATTTCTGCATCAACATGACCTAAAACATCATCAGATTTTCACACAAGTCCCAAAAGTAGATAAAGAGAGAACCCAGTTAAACAAATGACACAAAAATGTTGTACTTGGTCATTTATTTATTGAGGAAAAAGATCCAATATAACATATTTGTGAGTGGTAAAAGTATGTGAACCTTTGCTTTTGGCCACCAGCTTGGAGGAATTTTATCCGGTCCTTCCACAACATCTGGATTGGATTAAGGTCAGGACTTTGACTTGGTCATTCCAAAACATGAACTTTATTATTCTTGATTTATTATTATTATTATTTATTATTTGTGAACTATTCTTTGGTAGAACCACTTACGGTAGGTTCAACACAATGACTTAGGGTCGCTGTGTTGCTGCATGACCCTCCTTCTCTTGAGATCCAGTTCAAGGACAGATGTTCTGACATTTTCCTTTTAGAATTCTCTGAAATGATTCAGAATTCATTGTTCCATCAATGATGGTAAGCCGTCCTGGCCCAGATGCAGCAAAGCAGGCCCAAACCATGATACTACCACCACCATGTTTCACAGATGAGATAAGGTTCTTCTGCAGGGATGCAGAGTTTTCATTTCTCCAAACAGAACACTTTTCATTTACCGTATTTTCTGGAATATAGGTCGCACCTGAGTATAGGTCGCACCTACGTCAAAATGTGGACCGTGTTTAGCTCTGCTGCAAATGTCTCTTCCACAGGAGCACACAGCAAGGCTTTTAAGAAGATTAACACTTAAAAACAATTATTTGTTTGATAAAAATTATAGCAAATATGTGTCTGAGCTTGAACTTTTCTTTAATAAATGAATAATTTTAGCAGGATAAACACCTAAAAAAATATATTTGTTAGCTGACATTATTGTAAGAGTGTGTCTCAGTTTAATTTTTGTTAATAAATGATTACAAATCAGTTTATTTTATAAAAAGCCATAAACAGGTCGCACCTGAATATAGGTTGCAGGGCATGCAAAAATGATAAAAAGGTGCGACCTATATTCCGGAAAATACGGTAAACCAAAAAGTTCTATTTTGGTCTCGTCCGTCCACAAAACATTCTTCCATCAGTCTTCTGGCTTGTCCATGAGATCTTTATCAAACTGCAGACGAGCAGCAATGTTCTTGTTGGAGAGCAGTGGCTTCCTCCTTCAACCCTGACATGAACCGTAGTTGGTCAGTGTTCTTCTGATGGTGGACTCATTAACGTGAGAGAGGCCTGCAGTTGTTAGAAGTTACCCTGGGCTCCTTTGTGACCTCACCCACTATTCCACACCTTGCTCTTGGAGTGATCTTTGTTGGTCCACCATTATTGGGGAGGGTACCAATGCTCTTGAATTTCCTCCATTTGTACACATCTGTCTGACTGTGGATTGTTGGAGTCCAAGCTCTTTACAGATGTTTTGTAACCTTTTCCAGCCTGATGAGCATCAACAACTCTTTTTCTGAGTTCTTCAGAAATCTCCTTTGTTCCTGCCATGATCCACTTCCACAAACCTGTTGTGAAGATCAGACTTTAATAGATCCTGTTCTTTAGATCAAACAGGGTGTCCACTTACACCTGATCATCATCACATTGATTGAAAACACCTGACTCTAATTTCACCTTCAAATGAACTGATGACCTTAGAGGTTCACCATACAAATTACTTTTACCATTACAAATATGTAATATTGGAACATTTTTCTCAATAAATAAATGGCCAAGTATACTATTGTTGTCTCATTTGTTTTTAACTGGTTCTCTTCATCTACTTTTAGGTCTTGTGTGGAAATCTGATGTTTTAGGTCATATTTATGCAGAAGTATTTAAATTATAAACTGTTCAAAAACTTTCAAGCACCACTGTAGCTCGTAACTCCATCAAATCTGGATAAACATTTTAAATGAATAACAAATAAATAATTATTTTAAGTATATTTTGGTTTGTTGAATGAGCCATAATGAAAATATCTATAGATAATTATTGTTTTAAATTGCTCAAACACATCTGCTCCTAAAGCAGTGTTGCTTTATTTTAAAACCTGAAATCAAATGGTTCAGTGCTTTGTCACTTTAACTCATTATTTAAATTTGTGTTCAAAACATTGAAACAAATTTTCCATCTTTATAGTCCACTGCACAAACTACTCAAATGCATTTAGTCATTTTTGGTACAACTTCTTAGTGAATACTGAGAAAGGAAGGAAGGAATATTCAGGAAATCGTGAAATGATGAATTTTCTGTCTGTTTTGTTACATTTGAAAAACAATAATTGCACTAGATGTATTTGAAGAGTTTTCTAAGAAGCAGCTGCTGTGGACACAGAAAACCCTGGATTGATGTGTTGACTTGTGAGATGTTCAAGTACCTCCTCTTGGCTTCTTTAAAGGGGCAGATTATTCAAATCAGCATCTCTATTCTCACAAATGCGTCTCAACCCTGGATAGGGTAGACTGGTTTCAGAGAGGCTTCATGAGAGACATGACGTCTGTATCAATCATCTGTCTTTCGGTGTCAGCTCGTTTATAAGTTCTGTAACTGTTGGATTTAGAAACCTCTGGACTACTTAAAAACAGTTTTTATGAGTTTGGGATCATTTCGCTGTTGGAACTGAAATGTGGTCAATGTTTAATCTTCTAGCTGTTGGTTTGAGGTGAGGCTGACGTATTTGGAGGTGTCCTCCACCTTTATGGTTCCATCCACTTTGTGCAATGCACCAGTACCACAGCATGATGGTACCACCACCATGCTTGACAGTTGGTTCACTGTGTTTTAGCTTGAAACGTTCACCTAAACATGTCCAAACAAATCTTTCTTGTCAGTTGCATCAGTGTGTGGAAGCTTCTGACCACAAGTCTTTTTATCGGAAAAAATAATAATAATTATGAAGCGAAAACACTTGTAAATTTTCAGCAATTATTCAATTTACTTTGTTTTATTCAAAGTTTCTTTAAAATGTTGAGCTCCCAGTCCCCTCCCGTCTCATTTCATCCTGTCCATGTATTCCTGCAGTAAAGCTGAGTTCACCCATGGCAATAGTGTCCACTTTATGGCCCTTTCAAAATAAACTACTGGTACAATGACAGAAACTGTCATTAGGATTGAGGTATTGCGTCAAAGAAAGCAAACCGTCTGGAAAACAACTTGGCGTGTGAATAGCATGTCACTATGAGGTGCCATGTTTAAAAAACAACAAAATTCACACCCATTTTTAGTAGACTGAACATTCAAAAATCACAAAACACAATATTTAAGATGTCCACATTATGAGGGGGAAATCATTCTTTGTTTTAATTTTCTATTAGTCCCTCGTTTATCGCTGGGGATCCGTACCCTGAAGCTCTGTGATAAATGAAAAACTGCAAAGTAGTAGTTTATTTGAGTATTTTTATATATACTCCTTAATTTCTGGACCATTGAGCACATTTGCATATAAGCCACGCCCACTCAAAAAAAGGGGGGGGGGTCTACATATTTAGGCCGCACTTGTCTATAAGTCACGGGTGTCTACGTTGTAACATGAGAAATTCCGCTCGCGTGCTGTCTTTATTAGAGGAGCAAATCATAATAGAACAACAGTCAATGTGTCTTTGCGGTTTTAATGTGTGGAGTCAGCGGAGGAGGAAGCGATCACTTGACTTTTGGCAAAAAACAAAAGAAAAGTCCAGATCAGGGATGAAGAAGGGGAATTTAATACATTTGTGTCACATACAAAACATTCCTCCATGCGTCGCGACGTCATTTCCACGACCACAGCGGCGCAGACAGCTGCAGGCTCTGGCGTGAAGGATGTATGGTGAGGTCCCCACCCGACCTGTCAATCAATTCAGTAGCGCCCACGGCGCGCGCCTTGCAGAGTTTGAAAAATTCGGAGGTGCACGACACGCGCCAAACCAACGCGCGGGGTCTACGCGCAGGGGCAGGGACGGTGATATTGCGTCACTTTTGGCATGCGCGCTGCGCGACGCGTCTAGTATAAATCTAGCTTCAGCCCGTCAGCAAAAACAGTCCATAAATTATCCGGCTTCACTCTCGGCCACTCCCACTTCTCCGCTCTGCACTGAGATCAACTGATCAGCTGCAGGGGGCAGGTCTGGGCTGCACACCGGTGCTAAATAATTTAAAATAATTTATTTTAAATAAAAATTACATGCCGATCGTTCGGCTCATCACGAACCGCAAAGTATCGAGGGACTGCTGTATTAGTTGTTTTTTCCAGTATTATGAAAATAGAAACCACTTTTTTGTTCTCCTCTGAACTGCAGGTACACAACCAAGCATCTGAACGATGAATCCACCAACAAGACTATCAAGAGCATGCTGCAGAAGGACTAGGCTGCGACCTCTGCTTGGTGTGTGTGGGGGGACGGGGTGGGAGGAGACACCACTAGAATGTTGTTTTTGTTTTGTTGAGGTTTGTTTTGTAGAAAAAAGAGCTCAACTCCGCCCACTTTTCTAATGCAAAATGCTACTGCCATTCTTACGTCTTTGTCTGTGCCAAACAGACGACGCTGAGTTCTGATGTTTTCTACTAGAAGCCATGCCAAGATGGCTGCTAAGGAGAGCATTGTGCACACTCCGGTGTTTAGAGATATTTCGTTTTTCCCTGTTTAAGGGACGGGAGAGCTTTGACTTGAAATTTCAGAGAGAGATATATAAAAAAAGTATATAATATTTTTGTTTGATTGGTTATTTAATTACCTCTTCTGCATGATGAAAATGTATTTTCCTTCTATTTAAAACAAAAGCCTAGTTGAATTTGTTTGCTCTGCTGTGTATTATCAGATGTGTTATTGAAATGGTACTTGTCAACACAAGATTTAAGAGTACTGTTTTTATATTTTTTATAAGTTTTAATTTGTGCATATGTACTTATTTTCAACATGGTGTATTTTTCCGTTGCAAACTTTAAACTGTGATGTTGGCGGAGTCAAAGTGAAATCTGGAATCTGTGCTGTAAATGTACGAGATACGAGACATTAAAAGGAGAACTCTTGTTTTCTATAAAACCGTGTCGATGGAGGAGCCGTTTTTATTGCAGTTGATTTTTTTTCTTTTAAATTGTGTGAAAAGTGATCATGTTCGACCACAAGGCCTGCAGTGAGAAAAACATTGCAGATCAGTTCCCGTGATAAAATGAACACAAGTTGTTTTTCTTAGAAATGAGACACTCGTGGAGGGGGGGTCTGTTTTGTAAATCAACAGAAGTAAGCTTAGCATAAAGATTGTAAACATGGAACACATTACTCAAACATCATGTTTTCTATTCGGAGATTATCCTTTTTTTTGTGATGTGTTGAGTGGTCAGTATCTTACATGAGTTGGAAAGAGTGATCTCAGTTTGGAGAATCAAGGAGTTAGTTAGGGTGCATTCCCAACCCTGTTTAGTCCAATTTAATCAAACTAGTCCGTTTGCCAAGAAAGCTCGGTTCGTTTGGGGCAGTGTGAATGTGCAATCGAACTCTGATGCAGACCAACAAAGCGAACTCTGGTCCTCCTAAATACAGGTGGTCCCCGACTTACAAACGAGTTCCGTTCCTACGCACCATTCGTAACACGAAAATTCGTAAGGACCGCATTACACGTGGCGTTCGTAAGTCCGGATTTTTTGTTGTAAGTCGGAAAATGTATGCTAACGCTGCGCTGCACACCCGTTTATCAACAATAGACTGAACAAGCATACATACTGGTTCATAAACATGCACAGAACTTTATTTACAAACGGTTAGCTAACACACTTTCATCCAAAAACACATACCAGTGCTGTATTTACTGTACAACAGTATTGTTCGTAAGCGCGTTCGTAAGTCGAGGCCATCGTAAGTCGGGGACCACCTGTACTAGGTCTCGGTTCGGTTGAAGTGAACTCGAATGCAGTGTGAGTGCAAGCAGACCGGAGACCACTTCAAAAGCAGGAAGTGGACTACAGCACAGGGCATTCTGGGTAAATACAACCAAGACAAATGCACATTTCTCATACGGAGCCGTCTCGTGAAAAACAACGTTCTCCATGGTCTTCTGCCTCATCTTCCGCTCATGTGGAGTCCATTGTTGAAAAATGACAAAACATAAATCATAAAACCGCTAAAATTCAATGCCACTCCGTTTTTGTTTTTATTTCCAGAAGTAGAAGTGTCTTCTTCAGAGGTTTTCGTGTCGTTTCCTACAGTAGTTCTTGGTGCAGTGCCACCACAGGCGAGGAGGGAACAGGAATGTGAATGCAAACTGCACCAGCTGAAAATGTAAACGATTGTTCTGAATTTTGGTCCCAATAGAACAATCTACTGGACCATCAGGTGTGAAAATGATTTTAGTTAGAATTTACACTGTGTTAGGTGCCATAAAGATTTATATTGTTTTTCAGTGAACTTGTTGATGGTATGGTGTCTCAGGGTCTCTTTGGACCAATGAAAGGCATGCCCTTTATTAATTAATATTCCAGGCGAGCCCAATTAATGGGAAACTAAGACGGACCTGCATCATCAAGCAGGCCACAAATGGGAAATAAAGGATCTCTGCAGCTGAAAATCATATAGCACCTTTCTATCATTAAGATACTCAAAGTGCTTTACACTTCAATCTGTCCTCATTTACCCATTCATACAACACTACTAGAACTGTACTAAGCTAATCTGAATCTGTGGAGATTAATCAATTCTTTATCACATTCACACCGATGGGACACGCATCGGAGGCAAGGAGGGGTGTCTTGCCCAGGGACACTTCAGCATGTGATTGCTGGTGGAATTGAACCTCTAACTCTCCCATTGGAGGATGACTAACCACTCAGCAACAGCTGCCCCAGTAGTGCAGTGCCTTGACTGACGAAATGCTGCAAACTCAACAAATGACCATTCTCAGTTCTTTACAATACATGTATATGAAATGTGTTTAAACTCTTTTTTTTTTTTTTTTACAATAATTTAAATGTTTTTTTTTTCTCAATTCAGTTTATTTATATAGCACCAAGTCACAACAGAAGTCATTTCAGGACACTGAACCGAAACATTTATATATAAAAATAATAATTTAACATTATTTATATGAGGAGCAGACTGCTTTGAATTTAACGTCATCACAGAACTCTCATCTTGAGCAAGCATGAAGGTGACAGTGGTAAGGAAAAACTCCCTCATGAGGAAGAAACCTTTAGCAGAACCAGGCTCGGGACAAGCGGCCATCTGCTTTGACCGACTGGGTTTGAGAGGAACAGATACACAATGGCAGGTCAAGAATCACATGTTAAGATAGAAATACTGTAGTATCAAATGAAAACTATTCAGTTTTAACAATTAATTTAAGGAAATGAGATCAGTTTGTCTTCAAGTAGTGTAAAGTTAAGGCAGCATGACAAGCCATCCCTAATATAGGATTTATCAAAAAGGAAAGTCTCAAAACTGGATAATGTGTCGGCCTCAAGGACAGAAACTGGAAGTTGGTTCCACAAGAGAGGAGCCTGATAACTGAAAGATCTTCCTCTCGTTCTGTTTTTGGAAACTCTAGGGACCACAAGTAAACCTGAAGTCTGAGAGCAAAGTGCTCTGTTAGGAAAATATGGAACATTAAGATCTCAAATATAAGATGGAGCTAGGTTGTTGAGGGCTTTGTAGGTTCGAAAGATTTTTAATTCAATTCTGGACTTGACTGGGAGTCAATGGAGAGCAGCTAAAATCTATAAAAAGATCATTTTAGTTCACTACAGAACATCTCAAAGTAAAGACTTTTAGGGGTTGTCTGTAGCTTCGAGCTAGTTTTTTTTTTTTAATATGGTTTTATAGATAACTGTCCCTAGGTGTGACTGTGAGCAGTAGATTGTCCTTTTTGTCTCTGTGTCCCTGTCGTAGACTGGAGACCTGTCCAGGGTGTCCCCCGTCTCACACAGTGACCACTGGGATTAGACGCATGCTGCCTTCGACCCAGAAAGGCAAAGTGATTAAAGAAAATGGATGGATTGTTCTATAGATGCAGACTCCTAACAATAGTTTGGGATTATTTACATGCATGTAAAAAATAAACCATTTAGGAATCCCAGCTTTTGAAGACTGGGAGTGACAGTTACAGTTTTGCACAGATTGATCCAAAAGTTACTTTGAATAAAACCCTAACAACACCTAAAAACAGTTGCAGTTAAATTATGCTCTGTTGGTGTGCGGGCTGTCAGTGATTATCAGTAAAATATGTATTTTTATTACATATACCGTATTTTCCGGCCGATAAGTCGCACCGCCCTATAAGTCGCATCGGTCCAATTATGTCCAATAAAGTGGAAAAATCCATAAATATGCACCCGCTTCGGATGTTGTCAACCATACGTATCGGTCAAAATGTTCGTTATCATCCCCATTCGTGTCGGTCAGGATGCCCCTCTTGTACCTCCTACGAGGTTTAAAGGTACACGTTATCACCGTTACAATGGACGACAACAGGCTCCGTCTTTAGCTACGTGGTTAGGTTTCGATTTAAGTGTCTTGGGTTAGGTTTAGGGTCTTGGTTAGGTTTAGGCACAAGGTTAAGCTGGGGTTAGGTTTAGGGTTGGTCCTCTGGGTCAGGGTTAAGGTTAGGTTTAGGGTCTTGGTTAGGTTTAGGCACAAGGTTAAGCTGGGGTTAGGTTTAGGGTTGGTCCTCTGGATCAGGGTTAAGGTTAGGTTTAGGGAAACAGTTACAGAAGCTGAAAAACACCACACTTCCGGGTTTACGGAAACACGCTGCCTCCTCACAGCGATTATAACACTGATAACGTTCTTTCAAACATGTTGAGAGGTACGTTGGACAGTTTCTCCGATAGACTATGGGGATGATAACAGTTGATAGCACCCATTGTATGGACTGACAACATCCGAATCCGCTGGAATATGTCGCTTCGCCCTATAAGTTGGCTCTATTATGCGTCACCGCTGACGCGTCGCGTATGTTACACGTCAGCGGTGACGACCCGGAAATGGCCACAGGAGCGTGCACGGTAGGACTTTAACAAGATTAACACTTAACACCGTTACCGGTGGACCCTAGCGGCCGAAAGTGGTACTGCGTCAGAATGAATGGAAACAGTCATATCTCAGCCAAAAATTTGTCTAAAAATATGGGAAAAAATCCATAAATATGTCGCTTCGCCCTATAACTCGCAGAGCAATGTAAATTAGGCAAAAAGGTGCGCCTTATAGGCCGAAAAATACGGTATGTATAAGATGTTTTAAGACATGTTACAAAGTGCTTTGAATGTAAATAAAAGCAGATAAAGGCTGTCTGTTTGGTACATTTACATCATTACACTGGAGAACTGATGCTTCTTGTTGTCAAAAACTAATTAAAACTGAAAGTGAAAATACAAGTAATATTTTATCTTTAGTAAAAACATAATATAAGTCCCTGACTTCATGTTTCTGTCTTATTCGTGCCGCCCTCTTGTTGCATTTTTACCTCCACTTTCTTTCTAATGGAGTTATGGCTCATTACTTAATTGCATGCTGTCAGAGACGAGTGCTCTTTTTATTTTTCATCAAAGCAGCCCATCTCTTTTGTCGCGTCAAATTCTTCCTCTCTATTCAAAGAAGAAATGTCCTTCTTTACTGTGAGCTTCAGAGTCGTTGTGTGTGGTCACTGCAGCACCGTTAGAGAGAGGTCAGAGAGGCAGCAGAGTGTGGCTGGGTGTGTCCTCTGCAGCATCTCTGCACTAACAGACGTAGAAGAGCCAGGAAACAAGAGGAGGAGACAGAGGGGAGGATGTGGATTAGTCTTGGGTGGGGTTTTAAGCCTTTATAGGAGTTGGCTCTAAAAAAAATAAAAAAGGAAGAGCATGCATCTTTTATATGGATGAGTGCAGCTCAGATGTAGTTGTTTGGCATGCAGCACTCACAGAGGCGCCGCCTGTCCCTCGCTGGGACTTGACTTTGCATCAGTGACCTTGTTCTGCACCGGCGGATGTCCCAGCATGACCCTCGCTGCAGAAGCTCTCAGCTGCATCATCTGCAGGCGGATCGGCGACTGCTTTCAGACGAATGAACATGAACCTTCTCCGGAGGAGGAGGAGAGCTGCTGGTTCTGATCTAACCCCGACCTTTCCTTTAGAGGTCAAACCAGAATTGATCACCACAGAAATGCAGGGCTGACTGGAACAGGAGAACATAGTCTTTATTTTTAGGGTGGACGTTTTGGGAATCCTTGTGAAAAGTTTTCCCCTCTTTGATTTAATTATTAAACCAGTGTTTTTGAGACTTACAGTATCCTTAACCTGTGAGAGGATAAGTAAAAAAAAAAATTACAACTTTGTGCCCAACACAGAGCAAGAAAGTAATTATTGAACAACATATAGCCCTTCTTTATTTTCCACAGGAACTGTGAGGCAATTTGTAAAATTCAGGAAACAAAAATTGTCTGCAAATGCTAATATTTATAACCAGAAGCTACTGCTGGGTCCAACACAGACAGTCTTCCTTGTCAATAATTATCTGATGCACAAGTAATTGTGGGAGTGGTGGTGCAGAGGTTAGAAAATATGAGCTTGTGATCGTAAGGTCGCTGGTTCGAGTCCCTGTATCGACAACATCAAAATGGTGGAGGAAAGGTTAAACGCGCACACACGCATCTGCCTCCACCCTCATTTTCCCCACTCTGGGCCCTGGAGCAAGGCCCCCAACTCCCAATGATTGTAGCTGACTTAGCACACACACAAACAAAAACTATTCCTAAAAAAAAAAGTCATTTACAGGGATTAGGATAAAAATTGTAAATAAATAAATAATAATAATAAAAAATAAATAAATATATATAAATCTTGTTCCCTGGTCACCACAACGAGTCATCCTCCTCCATCTCACTCTGTCCTTTGCATCCTTTGTCCTCACTCCAACTACCTTCATGTCTAGGACTGGCTGGTGCCTTGCATGGCAGTCTGCCGCTACCGGTGAATGAATGGGTGGATGGTTGGTATTGTAAAGCGCTTTGGGGCCGCTCATAGGGGGCTGGAAAGCGCTATATTAATAAGCTCCATTTACTATTTATGTCCTCTCTAACTGCATCCATTATCTTCTCTTTGTCTTTTTCCTGGCAGCTGCATTTCTAACATCCTTCTACCAATATACCCACTGTCCCTCCTCTGGACATGTCCAAACCATCTCAGTCTGGCCTCCCTAACTTTATCTCCCAGTTGTTCAACATGTGCTGTACCTCTGATGATCTCATTCCTGATCTTATCCATCCTTGTCACTCCTAAGGAGAACCTCAGCATCATTTCTGCCACTTCCAGTTCTTTCTCCTGTATTTTTTATCAATACCACTGTCTCCAGACCATGCAGCATAGTTTGTCTCGTTTCACCACTGTCTTGTAAACTTGTCCTTTGACCTTTGCTGACACCCTTTTGTCGCAAATCACTCCTGAAATAAAACACAATGGAGTTCTTTCTGACCCTCTCTGTACTTCACCATCAGCATCCTCAAAACAAACATGGCATCTGAGATGACTTCTGTTGTGACGTGGTGCTATATATGTTGGTGAAGATTCTCAGTCGTCCAGGACATGATAAATCAAAAAGGCGTTCAATTCAAGATCAACTGGACTTTATTTGTAACAGAAGACGTTTTGCTCATCATCCGATAAGCTTTCTCAATTCTTTGAAGACTGTGAGAGGGAGAGAGAAGTTATAAGCAAGCTGGGCCACTGATACACACCAAACTAGGTAAATTGGAAGCTAACACACACACATATTTGGGATAACACGTGCCTGTGACCCATTCAAAGTTCAGTGTGTGAAAAAGCAGAGCTTACAGAAAGCACACACACATCCTACTGTATGTAAATTGACAAAAAACACTTCACACATTGATACCAGGGACCTGTCAAAGTCTTTGTTAATCTAATTCACAAGTGAGGCTCCTCTGTTCTCATCAGGTGGGATGCGTCTTGGAAAACAGCTGCAGGTCCGCACCATAAGTTTTAGAAAGTTGAAATCTGACAAAACCAGACTGTGTGCACGTGGATTTGCAAAAGGAGTCACGCACCAACATATGTTGGTTGCAAGCTGAGGTAACACATACATGTAAATTGACAGATCACACCTTAACAGTAGGGGGTTCCCTTGAAGTCTCTGACAGAAGACACACAAATGTATGTAAATTGATAAAAACACCTCACAGCCCAACAACAGAGGTAAAAAAAAAAAAAAAAATTGCTAGTCTAATTCATAGACAAGACACCTCTATTCCCATCCGGTGTAAAAAGCTTGGGAATCAGCCCCAAAACTGAGTTGTAAGTCTTGGAAAGTTGAAATCTCAGACCTCCTCCTCTGTTAAGAGAAGGTTTTTCTCTCTTAACATACAAAGCTTCCTTAACACCCCTCTCAAACCATCTGTGCTCTCGGTCCAAAATTTGCACATTTTCATCCTCAAATGAGTGTCCCTTGTCCGTGAGGTGAAGGTGAACAGCTGAGTTTTGTCCAGAGGTGGTGGCTCTCCTGTGTTGGGACATTCGTCTGTGAAGAGGCTGCTTCGTTTCTCCAATGTAACGGTCTGAGCAGACCTCGCTGCACTGGACTGCATACACCACACCACTCTGTTTGTGTGTGGGGGTTCTGTCCTTAGGGTGGACCAGCCTCTGTCTGAGAGTCCTGCTGGGTTTGAAATGTACTGGGATGTTGTGTTTGTTGAAAATCCTTCTGAAATTCTCTGAGACTCCAGCAACATAAGGAATGACAATGTTTTTCCGTCTGTTAGCATTTTTCTGTTGATTATTGTGTTTAGCAGATTTCCTCGCTGACTTGACAAAAGCCCAGTTGGGATATCCACATGTTTGCAGCGATTTGTTGATGTGTTTCTGTTCCTTTTCCTTCCCTTCTGTCCTTGTGGGGATGTGTTCTGCCCGATGCTGTAAGGTTCTTATGACAGAAAGTTTGTGTTCCAGTGGATGGTGAGAGTCAAACAGAAGATACTGGTCTGTGTGGGTTGGTTTTCTGTAAACTTCAATGTTGAGACTGACCTCTCCCTCCATATGCACCAAACAGTCCAAAAAAGGCAGCTTGTTATCGTTAGCATCCTCTCTGGTGAACTTGATGTTGTTATCGTGGTGCTATATAAATACAGTAAATTGAATTGAATCAAATGTGTGGTGCTCTTTCTCAGCATGAAACCATACTGCTGCTCACTGTCACCTCTTGTCTAAGTCTAGCTTCCACATCTCTCCCAGATCTTCATCGTGTGGCTCATCAACTTAATTCCTCTGTAGTTGCTACAACTCTGTACGTCCTTGTTCTTAAAAATGGCCATCAGCACACTTCTTCTCCATTCCTCAGGCATATTCTCAGCCTCATATATGCCACTGAATACATGAGTCAAAAACCTCACTGCCATCTCTACAAGACATTTCCAAACCTCCACTTTTATATCATCAGGTCCTACTGCCTTCCCATTCTCCATCTTCTTCAAAGCTATCTGAACATCATCATCACTTATCTTTCCCACTTTCTTGTCCACAGTTTCTATCATCTCTACTCTTCTTTCCCTTTCATTTTCATCACCCTCTCCTCACTCGTTAAATATTATCATTTCCATAGTTAACAAGCCTAACCTGCTGCACATCCTTTCCAGCCTGATCCCTCTGTCTCACCAGATGATACAAGTCCTTCTTTCCCTCCTTAGTGTCCATCCTTTAGTACAACTCATCGTACGCCTTCTGTTTTTCTTTTGCTACCTCCCTCTTTGCTTTATGTTGAACCTCCTTTATATTCCTGTCTCCTCTCGTCAGTCCTCTCACTGTCCAAGTTCTCCTTGGCTTACCTTTTCCTCAGGATAACGTCACTATTCCACCTGGTTTCCTTCTCCTCTTTAAATATAAGAAAAGATTACCAAATAAAAACTTAGAAAAACTTTCAGAAACTATGGAGAACTATAAGATCACTTTCAAAGACTTCGTCAACTACAAAGTATAAATAAATAAGGGATGTGTTCGGACTGTTATACTTTGTCTTGTTAACACTCGACTCGAACACGGGAACCTAGTACCAAGGCATCCAGAAGAAGTGAACTATGCTTTTGGCTACACCTCACAGAAAATATGTCTTACTCGACCCTTCAGGACATTTTTTGTAAATTAGCATTTTAATGTGTCAAAGCGTGTAGCTGTGAACTAAGATGCAACTAAACCGTGAAGCAAATGTGTTATTGCAGAGCTTAAAAGCTTTGGCATATTTGGAAGATGAGTACATTTTTCTGTTCAGTATACTGTACTCCAAACCCCGTTCAGTTGTTCTTCATATTTAGACCAACATGTGTCACAGAGAACTAGCACAACTGTCAGTTATTTCTAAGTAAAGACTTTCTTCTTTATTCCAGTGAAATCCCCCCAGAAGCCTGAGAACCGTGCTCTGTCCATAAACCACAAGACCCCCAACACATTGCTCATCTGTCTCTTGGGTGAGACAAGTTCACTTTTCTGAGAAAGACAACGGCTATCCACTGAGGCCACCCCTGCCAACCACCCCCTTCCACACAAACACACTGCCACAGATGCAGAGATCCCACTTCCTCCTGCACGTTGCTTTAATCGGGAGGAGTCTTAGTTAATCAGTCGTGTCAAAACATCAACGGTTCATTGAGGATCGGGTTTCATGCCAGAGAAACTGAACCCTGGGTGCTGTAACCTCGCTCCGTTGAGCAGAGAGGTGGTGTATTTGCTTGGGCAAAGCTTCAGTGCTTTACCAGGAACCAAGAGTCGGTGAAAGTATTGCTACACTTTAATGAGAGGACAAGTTCCTCTAACTCACTGTCAGAGGAAGAGTGAATGGTTTACACCAGCGCAACCTAACTGTCACGGTTCAAATTTAATGGCCTCCTGTGACAAACAACTCACAGTTTTCTAAATTCACCAGTTTTAAAACAACTATTTGTTTAGGTTTTGTATCTATAAGTCAAAATAATGTAATAAAGGTCTTGATGTAAAAATCAAGACAGCATCAAGAAGATGATTACAAATACTTCAAGCAAAGTTGAGTCAGGTCCTCTGGATGGTTTATTTGTGTTGAATTATTTCATCTTTCATCCAAAGGACTTCATAAGGCCGAGGAGCCACAACAAACTCAGTCTCATAAGGAGCATACGCACATATAGTGGGCCAACCATTTTGATAGTGCTAAGATAGTTTCTGGAGTCTACCCTCTCCCCCGTCAAGTCCTCTGAGGCAGGCAACAAAGCTAACTTTGTTGGATTTTTTTATCTGGATTACTGAGCATGAACTTTGATGTTTTGAACCACTTTGGTCATGGCTGCCTCAGAGGAATCGACGGGGGAGAGGGCGGACTCAGAAACCATCTTAGCACTACCAAACTGGTTGGCCCACTATGAGAGTGTGCTGCTTGTGGGACTGAGTTTTTTGTGGATCCTCAGACTGAAGAAGCCCTTTGGATGAAAGACGAAACATTTCAAGCCAAAGAAACTGCCCCGAGGACCTGACTTAACTTTGTTGGATTTTTTTTTTTTTACCTGGATTATTGAGCATGACCTTTGATATTATGTACTTGTTTTTTAAAAAAAAGTTTTTGTTCTGAACTTTTAAAAAAATTGCAATATTGCCACAAAAGTATTCTCAAGGGACAGTTTAGATCAGGGGTCACCAACCTTTTTGAAACTGAGAGCTACTTCGTGGGTAAGAAGTCATGCAATTGTGTACAATTGGCACCAGTTGGATAAACTCTTCAGAAATAACAAAGAGTAAATTGAAAAAAAAGTATAATAAACATATTTTTAAGAACATATTTTTAAGATAGACATTTTAAAATATATATAAATACAAAAAAAGAAGAACTGAATAAAATGAAAATTTAAATGCAGCTTAGTACTGTAGTGAGTTGTGTTATTTTTAGAACAGGTCCGCGAGCACCTCAAATGGACCTTGGGGGCACCGTGTTGGTGACCCCTGGTTTAGAGAGCTTTAGAAGGGATGCTCTGTAGAAAGCATATGAAGTTGTTGACCTCAGTGTGGTGAAACAGGATTGACGAGTTAAAGGCTAGTCTGAGCTGGACCTAGAATGTAGCTTTTGTTTTAAAACAACTCTTACCTAAAATAAATTCAAACCAACTTATGTCAAAACCTTTTTACAAACCTTCACACTGTCATATGTTAAGGACCATGGGAGACCAGGCTTTCAGTGTGGCTGCCCCCCGCCTGTGGAACTCTCTTCCTGACTGCCTAAGAGCTCCACAGTCTGTGGTTGACTTTAAGAGCGGCTTGAAGACCTTTCTTTTCAACCGAGCATACTCTGCCTCCTCATGATTCTACTTTTGATCTTAGTTGATACTGTTATTGATTTTACTTGTTTTATTACTTGTTTTATTGACATTTAATTCTGTTGCACTTTGTAGCACTTTGAGATTTTCATTAATGAAAAGTGCGTTATAAATTGAATTCATTATTATTATTATTATTATTATGTGTCTTACAGTGCACATTTATTTTTGGCAGATAAATCGTATTCTTGGTGAAGGGCCCCCAGGCTGCACAAGAGTGCTACAGCTAGCTGCTGCTAGTTTTTGCAATGGTAAATTACGACAATGCAAATGTGACAGCCATTAGCTCATCAGTCTAGTCAGAGTTGGTCATATTTTTGGCTAAACTGAGATTGTTCAAAGAACTTTACCAATTATTATGAAAAAAAAAAACTATAGATATCTGTCGACTACTTTATTTTATCAACTGAAAAATTTGAAGTTCTATGATTTGGTTAATTATAACATTTTGTTGCTTATGTATAAGGAACATAAAGGCATGTTGCCTGTCAATATTCAAACAAATTTTGTTAAAAGAGACGGTGTATATTTTCTTTAAGGAATTGAGATATTTGTGAAGCCTTATTTTAGTAGTAGTTTGAAGGAACGATACACAATAATTCAGGGAATAGGATTGTGGAATGGTTTGGATGATACCATTAAAAATGCCAGATCACTATACATTTAAGAGACCGATAAAGATGAGTTTCTTGGAAGAATATGGAAATCGTTAATATATATCTACTTAATTTGTTGTCTGATTTGGTTAAGATGTTTGAGTTTTTATGTTTTTAATTTAGCTAGATTGTTACTGTCTTTGTGAATTACATTTTTTTTATATATAATTTGATTTACATTAGAATTAAGTAAAAAGGGGCAGTTTTCACAAGACTAGTTCTTCTTCTGCCACCTTTCATTTTATTTTATTTACATTTTTTTATTATATTGTATGTATAATTGTCATGTTTTTAAATGAAATGAATAAATTTTCCACAAAAAAAAGTATCTACAACAGGTAAGATATTAATTGTTAAAAAAAACTTTCCACAAAAGCAAAGAACATTGGCATGCCCATGTCAGGATGTAAGCCTCTTTTTTATAATATATACACATGATTGTCATGCCCACATTTCCTTCCAGCTGCAGTTTTTTTAAATAACTCTGCTTATTACGAGTTCCTCAGACGGACGTCCTGCAGAGAGTGGACCGTTTTCTGTCTCTGTCAGAACCATAAATCAGGGCTCATGCATCACATGAATCCTGATGACTGTGCAACTGTTGTCACCGATTTCACCACTGAGGTTGTTTCCAGCCATCCTGTCACTGAGTAATATCTGACAGGCCTAGATGCCCCGCTGTGCGACAGTTGTTTTAGTTCAAGGGTCAGGAGAAATGAGCTTATCAACACCTTATTAATAAAACTCTCAAAATAAAGAATATTTTCAGTGTAGCATACCTAAGCCTATGGTGAAATCTTAACTTCTAATTGTTATAATGATTCAAGGGAGTTGTTCAAACAATTACCGTATTTTTCCAACTATAAGGCGCACTTAAAATCCTTTAATTTTCTCAAAAAGCAACAGTGAGCCTTATGTATTGATTCTGGTTGTGCTTACTGACCTCAAACCGATTTTATGTGTTTATTATGAATGAGCTTAATAAAGTTTGACTTATCTGGCTGTTTTGCTTCTAATTGCACCTCATAATCTGAAAAATATGACATACCGTATTTTGCGGAATATAGGTCGCATTGTCCAATTATTTGGCAATAATTGGAAAAATCCTTATATAGGTCGCACCTGAATATAGGTCGCATTGTCCAATTATTGCCAAAGAATTGGAAAAATCCTTATATAGGTCGCACCTGAATATAGGTCGCACCTATGTCAAAATGTGGACCGTGTTTAGCTCTGCTGCAAATGTCTGCCACAGGAGCGCAAAACAATTATTTGTTTGATAAAAATTATAGCAAATATGTGTCTGAGCTGAACTTTTCTTTAATAAATGAATAATTTTAGCAGGATAAACACCTAAAAAAAATATTTGTTAGCTGACATTATTGTAAGAGTGTGTCTCAGTTTAATTTTTGTTAATAAATGATTACAAATCAGCTCATTTTATAAAAAGCCATAAATAGGTCGCACCTGAATATAGGTCGCAGGGCATGCAAAAATGATAAAAAGCCGCAATCTATATTCCGGAAAATACGGTAGGTGTATGCAAACATTTTAGTTTAGAAATCTAAATTTCTAAACTAAATTTCTCCTGCATAAAAGGGTTGTTTTACTTTTTATACTGGGCCTGGGCCCAAAAGTTTTAACTCTATCCCAAAAGAAACACGCTTCATGGAAGAGAATGATGTAGAGAGGAGAGGCTCACTCCACCTTTTAAAATCACGTAAAATAAAACGAAGAAGAGCAAAATGTGTTAAAATGGAAGCATTGTGATATTTATTTGTGGTATTTAGACTAAAATATGCAGATTATTTGTTGAGGAAATGATAAAAAATGGAAACGAGAGCACAATCTGCACTGGGATGCGTTAACAACAGCATCCAAAGCTGTAAAATCCCTCAAAACAGTTCCACTCTGGAGAGCTTTAAAAAAAAAATGTTGTTTTTTCTGCTTTAGAGTCAACTACCTGCTTTGTCTAAGTTCCACACACTGTTTGTTTTGGTGCAGACTGAGTCAGAGGATTGGATTTCACCTAACATTGTCTCAGTCTTTTCCAGGTAAGTTTTTTACCCACATGTCCACCTGATCGTAACAAAACATCCGCGTGTATTTTCTCAGACTAAGGGCAGATTTTGGAATTCATCACTGATGATCCTTCTAATCTGTGTTTGTCTTTTCAAAACGAGAAGCCTGAGCTGGTTGCAGAGAGGAAGGGGTGTGTCTGCCGGTGCGGCGTGCTGCTGCTGACTTCAGCTCCAGCTGCTGCTGAGCGTTCACATTACTGTAATCAAGACTTTCCCTTCCACCTCCGTTCAACAGGGTGCTCTTCAATACGAGAAGGGGACACAACATGTCCAGGCTGAACAGATGTTGGCTGTGAGATCTGCAGTTTATGTTATTAATATGTCAAACAAATTGCACATGACCTCACTGATGTCAGAGGAGGTCTTGGCCTTCAAAGCATCAGTTTGGCACCTACCTCAGATTTTTGTTTAGATTTTTTAAATGTTGAAGCGAAGACAATAGCGTGCAGAATATTGCTCGCTGATGCACATTTGTTGCAGTGCAGAGCCACTTTGATATCACTGACCACCTATATGCTGCAGGGTGTGTCACTTGAGAAATCAGTGGATGCAAGCAACTGCATCTGCTCCCTCTGCAAAATCAATCTGATATGCAGTAAATGCTAACGTTCACACAGAATAAAGGAATAATTCATCAATTATGTCTTTTTTTTTTTTGTCTGCCGTAATAAATATTGGGTGCAGCTGAAACTTTTCAATATGAAGATCTGTGTTTTACATGCTGCGCCCACTGCGTATGCAGCATCCACCAGATGTGGCTGCGAGCCTGCAGGTGGTGCAGTAGCATCAGCTTTGGCTTGTAGCTCTGTCTGTCAGCTTCTCTGACAGAGACAAGAGCTGCTGACTGGAACAGATTCCCTCTGCTCTGCTCTGCAAAAGGGAAAACACTGATTCAGCTCTTATGGGAGAACTCGTCTCCGGTGGTTTGGTGAGGTTGGGATAACACCATCGCTGCTAAAGACTCCCATCCATCCCATCCGCATCCATCATCGGAGCACACGTGTGGATCCTTTAATGGGTATTGATTTGCTGGTAAATGTGGCTGACGTGTTCACAGTTGCCTTCTGATGCTTCCTTCCATTTAACGTCTAAAGTAATCGTTCACGTTTTTCCTTTTCAAACGTGTCAAAGCCACGAGTTTCTGCTGAAGGTTTGCAGCTTCAGGGTGATGATAACTGATGGATGACCTCTGGCCTTTACACATGCTCTGGCAGACCACACCCCTCCGTCTACCTCTTCTTTTTCCGCTCCTTCTTCATTTACAACCTCACCCACCACCACCCACTCCACAACCCCCATCAGCCCCTCATCCTCTGCTCTGCATGAATTATTCAGAGGGCCTCCTTTATCGTCGTTACCGACATGCCACAGCATGTTTTATTCACACATTAGTCAGACAGATCCCCTCGTCTGGCCTCGTCCTCCGCTGGCCTCAAAGGCATCGGAGTCAGATCTCCTCGCAGGGTCTTCTTGACCCTCTGTATGAAAGGAGACCCAGGTTTCTAATAAGCTGGAAGTAAATATTTGCCTTCAATGCTCAACGTCTCTTCACACCCTGCTGAAAATAAATGCTTTGGACAGTCCTTTTCCTTTAGTCTGCTGCAAAGAGTTCAAATGTCATTCACGTGGCTCTTTTTCAGTCATGATACTTCAAATGTGTGTTTAAACACATTTGTGCCATTGCTGGAATTTTAAAGTATCAGTATCTTACCTGCAACACATAAATTGCTATCAGGGAATGAAGGCAAAGACTAGTCATACTAGAACTGATTTCAAAAACATTCAAAAACTTAAAAAATGTGTACAGTACCGGTATCTTTCAAGTGAATATTTTACCATTAACTGTTTTGTTGTACAGTAGTACCTCACTACTTCACGGTTTGACTTTCGCGGCCTTACCGTTTCAGTTTTTCAACGTAAAATTGTACATGCACACCATTGTCAACTTCACTATTACTGTACGTGACTGGGGCGATATGGGATAAAAAGTTGATGAAAAAATAATACTTCAGACAGGCGCTGCCATTTAGTATTTTTCTTTCAACAAGCCTATACTGTAACACAAGTCAAAAGAACTACACTACCCAGAAGTCAACAGTGCTGCTGGCCGCTGCTTTCTGCCAAAATGGAGGGAACGTTTTGCAACGCAAAGTCAGAAGTACCATCTATCTCTAATGCTACGTTCACACCGAACGCGTTTTGAGCGGCCAAAAAGCGCGAAACGCCTCAAGGTGGACGCACTGGACGCACTGGTGTTCAGACCGGAACGAGAAGCAGCAGCGGCGGTGGCGGCGGGGTGTGGGAGGAGTGGGAGGAGCGTCTTGATTCTTTTTCCGGTCTGATGTTTTGTTGTTGTCTGTACTCAAAATGGCGGATGAACTGGAGACAATTGGCTTAATGCATTTACTGAGTAAAGTAGCACGCCGACGACGTGCAAGGCGCCGTGTCTGGGTTCACGAAACAATTCAGAGGCGTTCGGACTTAGGTGAGTTTCACCATTTAATCCAGGAGCTGCGCTTTCAGCGGTACTTCCGTGTCTCACAAACAATACGTCACACTTGCGCAACATCCGTCCCCTCGTTACCGCGTCACATAGCTGACTCTCCCTGATTGGTTGTCAAGACGCGTTGAGCGGCGAAAGTTCAGATTTTTCAACTCGAGCAGCGGCGGCTGCCGCGGGCACCGCATGCACGGAAAACGCTCTGCCGCCCCCTTCAGCGCCGCTCAAAACAGACGTGATGCGACGCACGACCCCTAGAGGCGCGTGTCCCCCATTGACTTTGCATGTAAACCGGCCGCTCCTGCAGCTCAAAACGCGTTTGCTGTGAACGTAGCGTTAAGCTCACAGAACTGGCAGGACAGTCGCAAATAATGCTGAAGCTCAACTATCCACGTGCACAGCAAAATGGATGGGGCGGTTGGTCTGCAGAACTGGAACCAAGCCCGACCAGAACCGAGCAGAGTTGGTGAGTACCCATTTAACATTTAACAGTACTGTACAGTACATATACTGTACATATATTGTTAAAATTATGTAGGTTTAAGAGTTTAGAACATTGTAAGAGTGTGGGAATGGTTTATAAAGCCTTAATATATTATATATAAATACTAAAATATAGCGTTCCTACTTTGCAGTTTTCCACCTATCGCAGAGGTGTCTGGAACGTAACCCCGCAATAATCGATGGACTACTACTGCATTAACATCATATGTTTATTTAGTTATTGACGTGTGGCCATGTCGGGAAAAATCTCTTGTCCATTACAACACTTTTCATTTGAAACGTGAGGCAAAACGGACACGGTTAAATGTACTAGTTTTGCAAAAACTATTTAAATCGTTAACATCTTTAACATCTTTAACAGTGTTTTAGTGTTTAAGTGTTTACTGTTGCACCGAGGGACTGAGAGAAATGCAATTTCAATCCTGTGTATGTCCTGTACATATTGCAGTTTTGACAATAAAGTTGACTTTGATTTTTGACTTTAAAGTAAAATGATTGCTATGTAAAAATCCATGATGTAATGATATACATAAAGTGAAACTTTTTGAGGTTTGCGTTGTTTATGTCGTAAAACGGCTGTAGGATAGGCCACTATCTGACTAACGTAGGAATTTTTCTTCAATTCTCCAAACTGAAATCATTGTCAGTGCCACGTTTTGCAGGTAAGATACTGACTGCTAAAACTACAAGAATCAGAAAACAATCCAAACTATTCTTATAAAAATCTGCACTTTGGATAAACATATTCAGATGTTTCTACTCTCTTTTCTAAAAGCTAATATTTGATCAGTGTTTTTATTTTATTTTATGGAGATTTGTGTTATTGTGTCTTTAGGTGAAGGACTACCTGTAACAAATGTTTACCTGCACCGTAGCCCTGAAAGTGAGACGTTGCTCCAAACCAGCTGCTTATATCACATGCGTGCAGCCGTATGTAACCACCTGTGTCTCTGTTTTCAAAACAGCATGCTTCCCTTACTTTAACAGACGCTGTTGCCACATCAGAGCTTTTACCTTTATCTCACGCCACAATCACCTCCTCTCATTATATGGTGGCACAATCCCACGGGTGCATCTGATCCCGCCTTGCAGACAGATCCTCCATGTCCACATCAGGGATGATGAGCTCTCTGTTATCTTAGATGGTTGAACTTGTTTCTATACCAAGAGGTTTGATTTGATCCAGCAGTTTATTTCAGACGGACTAGCTCGTTTCCAGCACAAACATCTATGTGAACCTTCTCTACTGAGAACAATAGTCTCATTTAGTTCCTCCCTAATCTGTATCTCATGAGTGATGCAGCTTCCAGCATGCACTGTTTTCCTTAAGTGTCATGGCTGCTTCCTGGCAAGGAAATACTTTGAATTTCATTATTTTCACACAAACACGCGGATTTATGACACATCCAACCATGAAAATATACATTTGTTGTTGGGCGTGTTTATATGATGAGTGTGAATTATGGTATATATTTTCCATCTGCGACCTTATTTAAACTTTCTTGACACAGACAGCATTTCTGACCCACATTCGGCTAGTACTGTTTGGCAACAAATACTTACGTCATACTCTATATGCACAATATATTAGTTGCTTCTGTAAACACACGGATCTGAAGATGACGTGTTCATGTTTAGCAACTGGGTCAAAGGTGAACCTGTTTCCGTTCGGGCTGCTTTGCTTGACTGATGTTTGTTTTTGGTGATCATCAGAGAGGTGAACATATTTACAAGTCGTAGTGTTTTCCTGCATTTGACAGCATTGAGGTGTTTTAGTAAAGTTCAAGTACAGTACAGTATATTTGTTATCTCTGAGGCGCAATTAGTTTCACAGTCAGTAGATATAAAACAGCCATACTACACTATACATTAAGACATTAAAATAATACAGAAGTCATCAGTGTTCATTGAGAAACCTGCTCACTACAGGGGTAAATGAGTTTTTCAGTCTGTTCTACATTTGTGCTGCAAATACCTGTGTCCAGATGGAAGCAACCTGAACTCACCATGGAGTGGTGATCAGGATCTGCCAGAATCTGCCTGGCCTTGTCCACTGACCTCGCCTTGTGTAGGTCAGTGAGGCTCTGTAGGGCTAAGTTTCTACAAATACTTTGTATAACTACTCTTGCAGTTTTAACAGTAAATCCTCCTTGATTATAAAGCCATGTTTTCTATGGTGCGTACAAAAGGTATTTGAGATTTAAGGCTAAAAGTCAGTTTTAAACCTTTCCGTTTATTCTACCACAGAATACAGGGAGTCCTCGACTCACGGCAACTCTGACTTACGAACGCGCTCCGAATGCTAGTACAGTACGTGCTGTGTTTATAGATGAATGTGTGGTGTAATGTGTTAGCTAACCGTTTGTAAATAAAGTTCTGTGCATGTTTATGGACCAGTATGTACGTTTGTTCAGTCTCATGTCGATAAACGGGTGTGCGGCAGCAGCATACGAACACTGTGTTCTGAGTTTTGACTTATGTCCAAAAATCCGGACTTACGAACGACACGTGTTCTGAGTTTCGACTTATGTCAAAATCGGGTTATGAACGGTGCGTAGGTCCGGAACTAGTTCTTAAGTCGAGGACTCCCTGTATAAGGACCCAAGATGGCAGGTGTGGCAAACCATGAACTACGAAAACCAAATGTAATGAACAGCGAGATTACTGAATGAGAACAGCTGGGAAGATGGTGAATACCAAATGTACTGAGCTACTTACCGTATTTTCTGGCATATAAGTTGCACCTTCTTGCATAAATTTGCAAGTTCTGCAACTTATACATCGAAGCGTCTAACATACTTTTTTCCCCTCATATTTATAACACAATTTTTGGCTCAGATTGGACAAGTTCATTTATTCTGACATGAAAAATATTAAATATTTCCATTTACAGCCGCTAGAGGGCCCTCGAGCATTATGGCAAGCCAAGTGTCTCATTAATAGGGAAAAGTGGCTATTAATGAGACACTTTTTCCATAGAAGACACATTTGTCTCGCTCCGGAACTCCTGGAGCAAACGTCAAATCAGCTGCATTTCACTACGCCGCCCAAGGGAAATGCAGCTGATATGACCATGAAAGTGCATTTATTGAGGAAAAGTTCAACTGAGACACACCTTTACTATAATGTCGAGCAAACAAATAATGCTTTTAAGTGTTAATCTTGTTAAATTCTTGTTAAAATCCTCCTGTGCGTGCTCCCGCAGCCGCCATTTTGGCACCCAGTCGGCACAAGACATGTTTCCGGGTGGTCAGTGGTGACACATAACAAACGCAGCATGTCAGTGGTGACACATAATAGATGCAACTTATTTATACTGTACATTTTTTCACTTTATTAGACATTTTTTGGACTGATGCGACACTTACGGCAGAAAATACGGTATGTGAGCAGTGGGAAACAACAGCCTTGTAACTAAAACATGCCAGGAAAAATGTTCAAAAACACAAGAAACTAATTAAAAAAGGCACATAAAGGGAAAGACTTTGGTTGGTTCATCATCATGCAACTGAAACCACTCCCTCTTCACATTTATAGGTAGCTTGCTTTAAAAATGGGCGCTTTCACAGAAAAGGTGACTCATTCTGCAAGTTTAGTTGGATATGGATGATTGCAGGGCAGCACGGTGGTGCAGTTGGTAGAGCTGTTGCCTCTCAGCGAGAAGGTCACCGTGTCAAATCCTAGTCGTGGACCTATCTGGTGGACATGTTCTCTCCATGCATGGGTTTTCACCGGGTACTCTGGTTTCCTCCCACAGACCCAAAATATGCATGTTAGACTGATTGATAACTCTAAATTGTCTCTAGGTGTGAGTGAGAGAGTGAATGTTGTTTGTCTCTATGTGTCCCTGTGATGGACTGGAGACCTGTCCAGGTGTCCATGTGATGGACTGGAGACCTGTCCATGTGATGGACTGGAGACCTGTCCATGTGATGGACTGGAGACCTGTCCAGGTGTCCTTGTGATGGACTGGAGACCTGTCCAGGTGTCCCCCACCTGTCACACAGTGACTGCAGGATATGGGCACCAAATGACCCTAATAACGTATGGTACATTTAATGAGCTGATAACATCCGAAGCTGCTGCGCGACCTAGAAAGGAAGAAGCGATAAAGTTAATGGATGGATATCTGCAATACTCAGGATTTGGTTTTGAATCAAATATAACATTTATTTAAACAGTTTGGATTTGTATTATCTGGGTGGATTGAATAAATAGAATTAAAATGAAATGGACTGAAAATAAATATAGAGAGTTCAATTTATTGGGTGCATGTATCAGACTGTAATTAATGTTACTTAAAATTCTCAAAACATATAAAGTTAATGTGGGTTTTAGTACAACCACAGCTTTTATGAGACAGTGTTGATGTGAGTTATGTAAAGTGTCTGAAAATAAAATGATGCTTGAACAGAAACTGTTTGAAAACTGATCCATAAATATACAGTATGTGTCACGTAAATTAATAATCGTGACTTTTTACTAATGCTTTTACTGTGAGACATAATGTAGACCTCCAGTTGTCTTACACAACGGTGTGTGTGTGTGTTTTGTGCAGGGAGAATTATGATGTTTTAGTCTCTTCTAAGTGGAGGCAGCACAGTATCACTCAACAACACAAACACTGTCAAAGTTTAAAATAGTCCAGATCTCCTTCTGTCTCACTGTTTCAACTCTCTCAGCAACACACATACACACACACACACACACACAGCCCTTGTTTCAGTGGCAGCTTGAGCTCCTCCTGTCATCGTCCTTTTCCAGTGACTGTCCAGTAAACACCATGCTTGTGGATCCACGCTCTACATGACACACACACACACACATCAGTGTGATGAGTGTGTGTGTCATGTGTGTGGTGTCTATAGGGGAGGTTGTTAGTTTAACAAGCTTTAATTGACCAAACTTTAGTTTGACATGCTCTGTAAACACGGCCACATCAATCTCGTGCCAATTCCAAGTGGCCTCATGCCGACTGGCCCCCAGCCGCGGTGACAACCAGGATGATTGATCACCAGCAGCAACCGGGCTCTAACCTGATCAGGCACATTACCATGGCGACTGCCGAGGCCACATGAGTCCCACCTCGCAAAATTAAATTCACGAGGCTCATCACCTCATCTCCGTGACACTCTCGCAGAGACACACACACAATTCAGTTCGCCCTCTTCAACACAAACTCACACACGCTGCTGGCTCACCCAGCTCGTGCACACACACCACACACACACAAAGGGACACAACCTCTTCGAAGGGTCCCCAGGGGTCCTAAGCACCTGGTGATGGGAACAATGGGGGGGCATGAAGACGTATTAATGTACTGGAAGCTTAATGAACCTGCATCTGAGCAGAGGAGCAGGGAAGTGTAGGGATGGGGGCNCACAGTGATTGCTGGATATGGGCACCAGTGGCCCCTGTGACCCAAAAAGGAATAATTTACTAAAGATAATGTGAATAGATGGACGGATGGATGGATGGAATTATATCTTGGTAATATCTTCTGAATGAAAAAATCAGTGGTTTATTATTTTCAATTAACCCAACACAACATTGTGGCAAATAAATACAACAGAGTAATTATGCCATATGGCTCAAAAATAACTAAACAATCCTAACATTTATTGACGCAGACACGTTACACACCATATGACACTCCCATTTCAAGCCCCACAAAGCACTCGTTTATGTCGAACACGCCTCGTTTTATGACTTGAGGAAGCGACGGTGCCCTTTAGACCCAACAAGAAGCCTCCTGGGATTCCTCGAGTTTGCTCCCGTCCAAGTTTAGTAAATATGGTCTGAAAACAGATGTCACCACTCAGACAGCTATTAGGAGGAAGGACAGAGGGCCCAGCGGAGCAATAATGACCGACAGAGGTCATGTCTGAGGTGGGAGAGTAACTGAGCACATCACTGAGTGCTTGGAGCTTTGTGAGTTATTGTCTCGAGGAGGTCTGATGTGCAGAGAGGCTCCACGTAGGTCTCCTATATCTCATCCCTGGGTAGGTGAGGCATCTGTAGGTGTTTGTGTTGACGCCTGGTGAAGGTTTATTTTAGCCACAGCTGGAATCAGTTTTCTGACTTTCTCTTGTTAAAGTAAAGCAAAACAGAGATGTGTTTGCTACATAAAGTACTTCTGTCGTTCTTGTGAGGCGCACTTAAGCAGCAAAGTGGAAATGAAAGCTTGATCATTCGAGTACCGCCTAAATCTTTTGATGCCCAGCCGTGAAGTATAACTTAGAGCTCTTAACATTCCTGACCCTTAAAATCAGTTCTTCTTCCCTCCATAATGAAAACACAATTTTAATGCGGAGTCTGGTCGTAGCCCTTATTTAGCCCTGATCGTCTCAGACTAAACTTAGACGGAGAAGAGCTAGTAGTCTAGTTCTTATTATTTTAAACACCAACCACCTGACAATATGTAAAACACACAGGCCAGGTTTTTAAATCATGCTGAAAAGTGGAATTTCAGCAAAGGAAAATGACAATAATAAGTTTATTCACCGTCTGAACACACACACACACACACACACACACACACACATACATACATGCATGCATGCATATATATATATATATATATATATATATATAATATATATATATATATATATATATATATATATATATATATATATATATATATATATATATATATATATATGTCCATCAGGGGCTAAATGGAGCGAGATCCGTTACAACGAGGCGCTCGTAAACCGGAAATCTCGTAATTTGGAACGGCCGCCACGCTTCTCGTAAGTCCGGAAATTCGCTCGTAAATTGGAACGGTTTTGCTAGCGCGACTACAAACACTCGTTTTTCATCGAAAAACTGCTTATGAGTGCATAAAAATGATCGGAAACGTGTGTCCACATGTTTAGCTAACGAACTGTGGTGAAAAAACACAGGAAAACTCAGTATTTTTTGCGTTTTTTCCAATAATTCGCCAGCTCGTAAGTCTGGAACCTCGTAGATCAGAGCGCTCGTAAATCGGGGACTACCTGTATATATATATATATATATATATATATATATATATATATATATATATATATATATATATTATAAACAGTGTCTTACCTATTGTAGAAAGTTCTTTGAATGACTGCATTTTGGAGATTTGATGTGCTAACAGCTAGTCTGAGTTGGATCAAGACCAAAGGGGATTGGTACCATGATAAAATTACTTAAATCTCACAAATATAAGTGCAACTAGTGCAAAAAAGTGTATTTTCTAAACATTTACATAATTGTTAATTCATGATGCAGGTATTTACAATGATGTTATGGTTGTTAGTGACAGAATGAGTTAGCTGTACACTTCCTGTGAGGCCTGGGGCACATCCAGCAGAAATATAATTTTGTTTTGCCAGGATAATAATATAATACAAAACTAATGATGATGTAAAGCTTTACAACAACAACAACAAAAAAAAAAGCATCTGCAGCTCTTTAATCCTGTCAGAACCTAAATGTACAAACAAAACATTACGTGTTATTTTTTTTTTATCGAAACTTTCCTTCAAAAGATTTGGATTTTTGAGTCCCGCTCCTGATTTTTTTCTAGTCTATTAAACGTTTGAAAGTGTAATCTACGAGTCTTTGACTTTAAATGTAGCCCGGTGGTGTCATTTCAGGAACAAAACAGCTCACTGGACTTTTTTTTTTTTCTCCTGTGGATCCGTGAAGTGAACACTTTCCTTGAAATGAAAATATTGTTCGACTGTTGAACTGCAAAGCAGCATGTCTAATCTCAACATGCTTGCTGTCACAGATAGTGTAACCACTGGATGGCTGTTGTGCAACTGCAAGCCGTTCTGCGAAATAGATGCAGAACTGCTTGTTTACGATAACAGTTATTGTTTTATTAGATACAATGTGGACCCTCCCATCTGTCCCTGCCTGTTTTGACTGCAGCTTTCTATCCGAGTTGTGTATTTGCTCTCATCTTTTTAATATTCCTGTAATAATTACTCACTCGGCTCATGAAGCAGCTCTTTACCTCCGTTCTCAAAAGGCCCAGAGCTCCTGCTGCCAGTGGTCTCAGCTGTTCAGGCTCTGGAGAACATCGGGCCCTTTCAGCTGTCTGTTTCCGTCCTCATCCCACCCACCCCTCAGCCAACCGAGTCAATCTAACCCCTGCCAGGATTGACAGCATTTGTCAGTGTCATTCATCCAGCAGCTTTTTGATGTCTGACCTTTTTGCAGAGGGAGTGAACTTGAGCCGTCAAATCGTTTGTTTGGCTGTAATTCTCCACCGTCCAACAGCTGTAAGGGGATATCACCGCGTGCCCATGGATGCAAACATGTTTTTACACCCTTAACGTGGAACGATGCGATAAATCTCCTATACGCAGAGCAAAAACAAACAAAGAAACCTGCAGCATCACTTCTCGCTGACCTTCCCAGTGAGACTGGAAACCAGAAACGCACACGCATATGGTGCGTGACGCTGGCAGACACCATCACGTCTTCAGCCGTTCCATTAGATGCACTCGCTGATCTGTTGGGGCTCTGCTCTCCACATGGGGGGAAGTCGTTTGTCAAAGACAGATCCCCTCAGGAGCTTTGCTGGATTCGGGGGTTTCCTCCACTCTTCGTGGGGCACATTTCCCAGAATTGTGCTCATTCATTATGAGTGAAAGCATCCAGAGAGAGAGAGAGGGGGCTCCCTCTCGCTCCCATTCAGCTGCCCTGGCCCCTAATCTCTGCTGGGACGGACAATGAGAGAGAAAGGCTCACACTCACATCAAGCACAAACTGAGATGACAATGGATAACATTTCATGGTGCACGGACAGCTTCTTCTGTGCGAGCTGCTAAAACTTCAAACACTTGCATATTGCCCTGATGCATGCTCAATAATCCAGGTAGAAAAATCTAAAAAAAGCTAAGTCTGGTCCTCTGGACATTCAAAAAACAAAACAAAACAAACAAAAATTGTAGAAACGTTTCGTCTTTCGTCCGAAAGACTTCCTCAGTCTGAGATGCTGCGTTCAGCTCAGTCTGCATGTTGCGTTGTTCCCTAATTTTAACGACCTTTTGAGCTGTTCCTGACAGGTTCACACGTCATTTTTGGAATTTTTTAAAATCTAAATTTAAATAAAGAAAAAAAAAAGGGGGCAGACATAATAAGAATTCTTCTTCTTTCTGCCACCTTTCATTTTATGTATTCTTTTTTCACATATTTATGATTTTTTTTTATGTTTCAATGTAAAATGAATAAATAAATTAAAAAAAAAAAAATAATAATCTTGCAACAAAACATTAACTGTGCATTTGTGATAAAATAAATTGCAGGAACATTGTGATCCATGATTTTATTGAAATGTTTGCTGCAGAATGAGCTGTGTTTGATTTAGCGTGCGCCCTTCATTTATTCCGCTGCAGACTGATTTGTCCTGCTCTCGTTCAACGATCGTCTGAAACTGTCCAACAAACAGAAAAAGGAAACGTTTTGGTGCACGGCGATATCCCCCTGAGCTGGTGGTGCTTCCTTTCTGGCGTTGTTGCTAGGAGATGGTGGATGAGAAATCTGGCCGAGACAAAACGCACCTGCTTCTCCAGGCCTGGCACGTCCGGTGTGAAGATCCGAGGGGAGCCTCCTCGCTGTCTGTCCTGCTCGTCGTGATTAGATAACGTAGCCGAGAGTCTTTAGGGACAAAGACGTGTGAAGATGCAGACGTCTTCTGCTCGCTCTGCATGCACCCCGTTTGACTTTCAGACGGCTGTTTCCAAAACTGCTGCTTCCAAAACTGTTTTTCTTCTCGCTTTGCTGCGAGTCAGTAGCCATGTTTACATGGACCTAAGTAATCGAGTTAAATGACCATTCGGAATAAAATGTGTCATGTTAACTGTCCGTTCTGATTATTTGTTGTTGATTCAGCTCAATCCGAATGAATTTGTAATCAGAATGAATTGGGTGGTTTATGCCGATTCATAATCCGAATGGTGTGCATGTGCATGTAAACAATCTGTTCATTTTTTTCCCCCGATCGTGAAAAACTGACCTGACTGTGCATGTGTGACCTGTGTCATTTCCACCTGGCTAGATGCTAATAATATTAGCAGGTCGGAGAAGCAAAACTGGTCAGTGAGCAACACATTTCTAGAAACTTTGAAAGAGCTCACAATGATCTGTGTTACCTGTAGCTCAGTCAGGGAGTGCAGTAAAACCTGTTGCAGGTCCATGTTGGGCGCTCAGGTTTGTTTACGTTCATCCCGGAAGCAGAACGGAAGTAGAACTTCTTCTGTGTTTTTTTTAAAGGAGAGTTAACCACTCTGTGCATGTCAGTACTTCTGTTCAGAATAAAAGCCCGCTGCATGTAAACGCTCGTCGTGAACGGATTGTGTCCATGTAAAGGATACATTTGAATTATTTAATCTGAGAACATTTCAATCTGGTCAAAGAATTTACGTACAGTATACGTATACTGTTTACATGGACATAATTAATTGGACTAAACAGCCATTCGGAATAAAAATGCGTCGTGCAAACCCATTCGGATTATTTTTTGTTCATACAACGCGATCCGAATGAATTTGTAATCAGAATAGCTATGTTTACATGTGCAAAATTATTTGACCGGAATGACATGTTTTCAGATTAAATAATCTGAATGTATCATTTACAAGGGCACAATCCGTTCATGATGAGTGTTTACATGCAGCGGGCTTTTATTCTGAACAGAAGTACTGACATGCACAGAGTAGTAAACTCTCCTTTTAAAAAACAGAAGAAGAAGTTCTACTTTCGGTTTACTCTGATGGACGTAAACCTGAGCACCCAGAATGGACCCGCACCAGGTTTTAACGATGGTGGAGACGTTACTGCACTGAGCTACCGGTAATACAGATCATTTTGAGCTCTTTCAAAGTTTCTAGTAGAAATGTTGTGTCGCTCATCGAGCAGTTTTACTTCTCCGACATGCTAATGTTATTAGCATTAGCCTGGCGGAAATGACACAGGTCACACATGCGCAGTCAGGTCAGTTTTTCACCATCAGATAAAAACGAACAGATCAAGCGTTTACATGCACACCGTTCCGGTTATGGATCGGCGTAATCCACCCGTTTCGTTCTGATTACAAATGATTTCGGATCACGCTGAATAAACAAAAAAAATTACCCGACTGGGGCGTTTACATGACGCGTTTTTATTCCGAACGGCTGTTTGATCTGATTACTTATGTCCATGTAAACATATGGACATAAGTAATTGGGTTAAACAGCCATTTGGAATAAAAATGTGTAATGTAAACGCCCCAGTCGGGTTATTTTTTGTTGATTCAGCGTGATCCGAAATAATTTGTAATCAGAATGGGGTGGTTTATGGACTGTACTTATATAGCGCCTTTCTATCTTATGAAGACTTAAAAGCACTTTACACTACAGTCTGTTCCCTCATTTACCCATTCATACAACACTTCTACTAGATCTCTACAAAGACTAATCAGAACTTTATCACAGTCATACATCTATGGGACATACATCGGAGGCAAAGAGGGGTTATAATTATAAACAGATTAGATAATCTGCTTTGAAAACTGACAACAGCTGCACTAAAACAATAAACTTGAGAAATATGGGAAAGTTTGTGGAAATCATTCTAAAGTACACATTTAAGTGATCAATAAAGTATTGTTATATATACCATACGCCTGTTGTATCAAGTTGTATTGAATCACATCATATGCTCACATGCAGCATTGGAGATCTGATTATTCAGCAACCTTCCTCATCTGAACATTTTCAATGCAACATCAGAAACAAAGCTGTCCACAGTGCTTCATCTGAGGATGAAAATAGCTCTTTAGCGGCACTTCTTTGGGCGTCTCATCTGTCCCTCTGTGCTGTTATGTGTGTCAGCCTGTTTTTTGTGGCTGATGGGATCCACTGCACTCTGCATGTGTCAGACTGGAAAGCCTCCAGCTGGAAAATGATCAGCTGGAGCAGGACGAGGTTCACCAGGGAACCAAAGCCAACATCCTATAAACACCTCGCTATCCGCATGCTGACGTGCTGAGCAGCAGAGTGTTAATTGTGCCGTGGCTCATTAGGCCGATAACGGGCATATTTTAGACCTGGCCTCCTCACCTTCTGCTAGGTACCATGGGTAATGTTGTCTGTGGGTGCCAGCATCAAACTAACTAGTGTGAGCTGCCAAGTTAAAATCATCACTTTCCTCATTAATAAAGATGAGAGTAGCTGACCTAGTGACCCGAATACCCAATAAGTCTAAAAAAACTTGTGTAAAAGTTTGTTTTTAAATCATTTGTATATGCAGGTTTGTACACAACCAAACAAGCTGTCTTTATATACATTAGTGTACCTTATCTTAGTTACTATCTGAGGTTATTTTCTTGTTTTAGTTTATTCTTAGTTATACTTGTGTTTTTAATGTTTGACCTTTCATTTATTTTATTGCTGATTTCTTGTTTTTGAAGCACTTTTGTCAGCACTGTTGTTTTTAAATGTGCTATATAAGTTGACATCGACATTAGTATATTTCTAACGACCGCTATTTTGATTTGATTTGATTTGATGTTTACCGTATTCATTCATTTTAAAAGAACAATACAAAACAGTTTCATCAGATACAAGAATACAAGTACGACCGCTATTTAAGTAATAAGAAACAATGTTTCACTGCAAATCACTTTTTGTAAATATTAAAATTAATTGATCAGGAGCATCAACACAAAAGAAGATGGACCGAGTGACTCCACTAACTTCTATTGTCAAAAATCGATGAATAACATCTGTTTTTTAACCAGAGTCTGTGCAGTGGGGAATTGGGGCTGCACCGTTGATACAATACATCCCACCTGCATATCCTTCCAACTCGTTAACAAGCAGCCCATTTATCAATCACAGTGTGACATGACACTTTTAAAGCCTTGAATTGCTGATTGAAACTAAACAAATAAAAAACAAAAAACTAATTTGAACATACAGCAGAAGGGTAGAACTACAGTATATGAATAAACAAAAATTAGAAACTGAAAAAAATGATCTGAAGTGCATTTTCTTAATACATTACAGGTAGTCCTCTACTTACGACGGCCTCGACTTACGATGTTTCAGGGTTACGTTGCGCATCTCATTAAAAAACAATCTTATTTTATGTGTTTAAATGTTCTTGATTTTATGTGTACAGCCCTTTGTTGCAGCTGTGGTTGTTTTAAATGGCTTTATAAATAAAGTATTATTATCATTATTATTATTATTATTTAGAAGCCGATTTACGCAGTTTCCGGCAGTGTTCGTCAGTTTTCGGCAGTGTCCATCAGTTTTCGGTTAGCTTCGGTTAGCTCTGGCCTCGACAACTGGCTTTGGACGGACCGTGTGTCCTATCAGAGGTTGCCACGCTTGGATACATGAGCTGGAAACGCTCTGTGAACTCTGTGGACGTTTCAGGCCTGGAGCAGAAGCCGCCGATCGCTCCGTCGCATCCCACCACGCCGGCCGACACCACCAGCTCACCGCGGGATCCGGTGACCATCCCGCCGCTACTGTCCCTGCCATCAGCCGGCCCCACCGGGGACACGGAGCCGATGGGCGGCGGAGAGGCCTGCTGCGGCCGGGAGCTCGCCTCGATGCTCCGCCTGGCAGCCTCGGATGTTGGTGGGACACGGAGCTAACATACTAACATGCGGAGAAAAGGCTTTGAGGCCTCGGATGTTGCCAGGACACGGAGCTAACATGCTAACATGTGGAGAAACGGCTTCGAGGCCTCGGATGTTGCCGGGACACTGAGCTAACATGCTAACACGCGGAGAAACGGCTTCACCAACTCCCAGTAAGTTATTAACTCTTTTTCCCTTCATTATGGCTCCAAATGTATGGAGCTGACATGCTAACAGGCCTTACAGTAAACAGTTTGGACCGCGTGAAGCTGCAGGAAGCTGCAGAGCTCGGAGGTGCAACAAGCTAACATGCTAACAGACGGAGGAAGAATCGACCGGCTATCGACCGGCTACCAGTAAGAAATTAACTCTTTTTCCCTTCATTATGGCTCCAAGTGTATGGAGCTAACATGCTAACAGGCCTTACAGTAAACAGTTTGGACCGCGTGAAGCTGCAGGAAGCTGCAGAGCTCGGAGGTGCAACGAGCTAACATGCTAACAGACGGAGGAAGAATCGACCAGCTACCAGTAAGAAATTAACTCTTTTTTTCCTTCATTATGGTTCCAAATGTACTGTATGTGTTTTTTGATAATTATGTAGGGTACTGTGTTAGGATAGGCTAAGTGCTTGGTAACTGTACAGTACAGTACATGTACGTGTATATGGGGCGGCCAGTGGCGGCCAGTGTGTATGTGGTTTTCGACTTAAGGCGATTTCGAGTTATGGTAAATGGTAAATGGAGCTTATTTATATAGCGCTTTCCAGCCCCCTGTGAGGAGCCCCAAAGCGCTTTACAATACCAGCCATCCACCCATTCATTCAGACATTCATACACCGGTAGTGGTAGCCTGCCTTGCAAGGCGCCATCCAGACCTACCGGGAGCAACTCGGGGTTAAGTGTCTTGCCCAGGGACACAACGACACATGGTGGGCGGATGCGGGATTTGAACCTCCAACCTTCCGATCGGGGGTCGACTGCCATTACCACTACACCACGGCCGCCCCGGATGTAGGAGTAGGGGTAGGGGACTACCTGTATTTAGTGAGAGACATATTGCATTTGTTTACATGGAGTGGTAGAACTCATTAATTGTACTCAAACCAGCCACAAGGGGGAGCTCAACTTCAACTTCCATCTTCTGGCCTTGTGTCTTTGGAAGGTCATGATTTTACATGTATTGTTTTCACGTCTCATACTTAACTTGTTCTGGAGACAATTATGTTTCAAATTAAAGTGTTACAGTTTTAAAAACAACCACATTTGTGACATTAACTCAGAACTGATCAATAAGTTCTCCCACAAATTCACTAATCATGCTTTGTGGTATAGACTTTCAAACCAATCTCAGCTTGTGTTTAAATTCATTTTCAAAGGTTCACTATGTAATTTCTGGAGAACGCTGGGACTTAGAAAAAATTTCAGCAGGTAAAAGCATTCTGCTCCCTCCCCCTCAGAGCCATATACAGTACAGTATAACTCTGAGGGGGAGCCACAGTCCGTTCTCTGTTGAACTTGAGTTCTGCAGCTCCGCCTCCTGCTGAATGTCCGCTCGGAGCCGCTTCAATATTCTGTGATTATATGTTAATAAAACGTTCTAAAAAATATAATAAAACCATGAAGCACTGGTCCAACAACACAAAAACCAGCAGAAATCAGCAGAGCTTCACGAAGCCACGTTGGACATGATTTAATTTGCTCGTGACTTCCTCATTTCTGTCAGTGCAGGTCTGGAATGTCTGGAATGCTCCGCCCCCACTACATGTCCTGTCTCTGCGCTGCAAAGTTCTGTGATTATATGTTAATAAAGCGTTCTAAAAAAGAAAATAAAACCATGAATCACTGGTCCAACAACACAAAAACACCCTGAAATCAGCAGAGCTTCACCAGCCACTTTGGACATGAGTTTTTTTTCCCGCTCGTGACAAATCCATTTCCTCATTCCTGTCAGTGAAGGATGAAGCGATCACTTGACTTTTGGCAAAAAACAAAACAAAATAAAAGTCCAGCTCTGGGATGAAGAAGGGATATTTAATACATTTGTGTCACATACAAATCAGTCCTGCATCGCTTTGCAATCCTTTGAATGAGAACGTGCGCGGCGCTGGGGCTGGGACAGGCGGGGGCGTGGGTTGGGGCGTGACAAACAACTCTGTTTTTATTGGCTGGTCATTGTCCGGGTCACTCTGTGTTTTTAGTGTTTTTATAAATGCTGATAGAGAAGCAAGGGGACTATAGTTTTTTTCAGAGATTACTTTGTCTAACATCAGTCTGTCAGTAGATAGTGACAGAGTGAAGAAATATGTTAAAAATATATTGTTAGAAAAGTTACAGACTGCATTACAAAGTTACATAGTGCAGCTTTAACCCTCAGAGTTAAATCGTATTTTAATGTATTTCAGCATTTAGTTTTTTCTTTGTAAATATTACAAAAGAGGCACCCTCTTGTTTAAAACTTTCTACACCAAATCATTAAATCTGACCGATTTTCCGTGTTCCCTCTCAGCAGGACAGAGTCAGGTTCTCCCTGACACTTCCCTTTAGAAAGAATGAAGTGGAGACATTTTGTGATCCTTGCAGGGACTCCACCTCTAGAAGACACCTGTGTGATTTGTGTGCAGAGACGCTCAGTGAGGCAGACGAGGAGAGAATACAGTAATGGAGGAAGAGTCATCCGTTCTGCTCGTCTGGTGTCTGAGATGTGTCTCATGATGTGTTTGATGGGTGGTTGTGTCTGTTGATTCATTTTAGCTGGTTTTAGCTTTTATTAGACATATTTTATTATTAATGTCTATTTGCGCTGCTACCCCCGCGACCCGACCCCGGATAAGTGGAAGAAGATGGATGGATGGATGGATGGACTAAAGGGGCGGAGAAGAAAATCATTTATTAAAGAAGCACAAGGGCTGAAACTTTAGACCAGGGAATGCAGTGTCCAATACTTTTAAAGGTTTTACTCTACAATGGAAATGAGTAAAAAAAAAAAAAAAAAGATTTATACTTAAAACAAAACACTTAAATGATAAAAATGGAAATGTTTCACATATAAATTGTGTAAAACCAGATTTCCTTTTTAAATGATTTGCAATTTTTACAGTTTAAAATGTCGTCGCATTATGCTACTTATTCTCCAGTTTTGTGAAATTAACCACAAAAGAAAAATAAAGTCCAACAACACAGTCTGGTTAAAACTGTTTTGGAAACAATACAGATTATTTAAAATCATTTGTTTCGGGGATGAATATGCAAAGTGTATCAGTCTCATAAATATTCCAGATTAAATATGAAACAGGATTTGTTGCAGGTGCACATACAGGCTATGGTTCATATGTGGTTCGAAAAACAAAACTTTTTTACTTTTATCCAATTTTATATGTTGGTCTTAAACAACAAAGTAAATCAGAAGATATCTTTCATAGTACAAGTGCTTTTTTTTTTTTTGTTTTGTCATAATTTTTTTATTTATTTCACAAACAAAAGCATTATTAAAATAGGAACGTTTCTTTGTGTCTTAAAGTAAAAAATTAAAAAAAGGCTTTTGAAAATGGGTTTGAAAACACTTCAGATACCTTCATGTACCGTAAACTAAACATAACTGTTAAAATTTCAAACCATAAAAGTTGTCAAAAATATTTCTGTAACTAAAGTAAAAATGAAAATAGCACTTCTTTATGGAGTGCCTGTTGCTCACCTTTTGCATGCCAAAGTTTTAACAAACAGCAAAACAGTGCTGAGTATGTGTTGGAGATGACTCTCAACTACTACCACACTAAATTATAGCTCAATATTTGTAAAACTGACAAATTTATCATAATTTTGTGTTTGTAAAGATCAGTTTGCTGTGCTGGCCACCGTTTGTTTGACCGATTCCCATATGTGATCAGTCATAGATTTACTCTGGTGTTTCTTTCTGGGAGTTTCATAAACCATCCACTGGATCATGAAATGTTTTTCTACCAGACAGAAATAGATAAAACACACTAACACATGCTCTATATGTTCTATCTTTGTTAAAGAAATCAGGTCTCTCTTGTAAATGAGTCCCCGAGGCTCAATGGGATTAACCTGTATAAATAAAGGTTGAATGAATGAATATGGGCATTTCGTGATAACAGCAGCAACAGTAAATAGATATTAAAGACTTGCAGGTTGATAGATGCTCACAAAGTGTAACAGCTAATTGAGACATGTCTATATTTTATTTATCTTTTTTTTTCTTCTCCAGATCAGGCATTTTCATTCTTTTTTGCAACATTTGCAGATCGGTACTGCATAATTTCCTTCTTGTCATGAAATAGAGTCAGAAACCCAAACACAAGCAGGAAACAGTTTCTTTATTTTGGCAACATTTGCAGATCGGTACTGCATAATTTCCTTCTTGTCATGAAATAGAGTCAGAAACCCAAACACAAGCAGGAAACAGTTTCTTTATTTTGGCACTTTCAGCTGTAAATACTTAGCGGCGTGTACTTTCTGAGTCCGCCTTAGTGACCACTTGTCCTCCTCTGCTCCTCTCGTGTGGGGTTCCACAGGGCTCAGTCTTAAGCCCCCTCCTCTTCACGGTGTACCTTCTCCCTCTTGTCTCAATGTTTTTGAAAATATGGGATCTCCTTTCATTGTTTCAATGTACTGTATCTGTTGTTGTTAAGCACTTTGATAACAGTTTCTGTTTTAAACGTGCTCTATGAATAAAGCTGACTTGACTTGACTTGTTAAGCGGATGATACACAGATTTGATTAGATTTGATTTGATGTTTATTCATTCATTTTAAAAGAACAATACAAGACAGTTTCATCAGATACAAGAATACAAGTAGGATAAAATGAAGGGAGCAGAAAGAAGATGAAATCGTATTATATCTGCCCCTT
>JBBPBX010010569.1:21514-37933 GCA_038048925.1 Garcialebias charrua
TATACTGTATATATATTATATATATATATATATATATATATATATATATATATACAGTATATATATACAGTATATATATACAGTATATATATATACTATATATATATAAATAAACTACTACTACTACTACTACTACTACTACTACTACTTGCACTCCTACTTGACGGTTTTTCACTTATTGCGTGGGGGCTGGGATCAGAACCCCATGATAAATGAGGGCTATATTATATTTGGATCCTTGAGCACGATCTTTAACCCCCAACTGTTCCTCTGAGTGTCCTAGATGGCAACCCTCTGCACCACACATGTGGGCTGTGGTAGCTCAGTGGTTGTGTCAGGAAGAGCATGTGACATAAAACAGTTACCATACTGTGAGTGTGCTTTCTGTGGCGACCCCTGAAAAAAGGATACGCCGGAATAATTATTTTCATATGCCGGTAGATATGGTTACAGTATCTGTATGTATATATGTACGGTATGTATGTATGTATGTATGTACGTACGTACGGTATGTATGTATGTATGTACAGGGAACCCCCGTGTTACGAACGAGTTCGGGACCTAAGAACGGTTCGCAGCTCGATTCTGCCGTAGGTAGGGGGTGAAAATTATTATTTTTTTTAAATTATTCATTCATTCATTCATTCAACCTTTATTTATCATGCTAACGGAGCGCGCGCACACATTTAAGCATGTACAGTAGTGTACTGTAATGTTAAACATTGCTATTCACATTTACAGAATAAATAAAAATATATTTTCTTACTTTGAGATGGTCAAAGCCGACATCTTAGGTTGCCATGCGTTGATTGTTGTCGGGCCGAGCAGCGCGGCGGCCGGCCAGTGAACCACCGCAGCTGCTCCAGACCTGTGTTAGCTAGCTGGCTAGCTTCTGCTAGCCAAGCCATGAGCTGGTGTTGGAGCGGCGGCGCGATCAATCTGCAGCTGCTGCTGCTGCCTGAGACATCCACAAAGTTCACAGAGACGTTTCCAGCTCGTAATTAATCCATATGAAGCCATCCTGGTCACCAGTCTTCGGCCGGCTACCGTGTTAGCTCCCGTGTTAGCTTCTGGAGCTAGCCAGGCCAGAGCCTGGCCGGAGGTGTTCGCGCAGCGGCCTGGCACGATCAGCGATAAATCCGCTGCTGCCTGAGACATCCACAAAGTTCACAGAGACGTTTCCAGCTCGTAATTAATCCATATGAAGCCATCCTGGTCACCAGTCTTCGGCTGGCTCCCGGGCAGCTAACCTAAAATGGCGTCCGGTGTTCTGTGACCGGAGACCCCAGTGACTGAACCTAAAATGGCGTCCGGTGTTCTACATTAATTTGTGACCGTGTAAACTGAAGACCTACTTCCTGTTGCCCAAGATTGCTCAAAAATGATCAGAAATGATCTTTTTTATCATAATTATTATTTATAAAGCCTTTAAAACAACCACAGCTGCAACAAAGTGATGTACACATGAAATTAAGAACATTTAAACACACAAAAAAAAATTTTTTTTTTTTTTTAATACAGTAATTTCATATTTTTATTAAATATGATACGTTCGTAGGTCCCGTTGTTCGTAGGTCGATGGAGTCGTAAGTGGGGGGTTACCTGTATATATGTATGTATGTATGTATGTATGTATGTATGTATGTATGTATGTATGTATGTATGTATGTATGTACGTACGTACGTACGTATGATGTATGTATGTATGTATGTATACATACATACATACATACATACATACCATACGTACGTACATACATACATACATACATACATACATACATATATACATACATACATACATACATATATACATACATGTATGTATGTATGTATGTATGTATGTATGTATGTATGTATGTATGTATGTATGTATGTATGTATGTATGTATGTATGTATGTATGTATGTATGTACGTACGTACGTACGTACGTATGTACATACGTACGTACGTACGTACGGTATGTATGTATGTATGTATAAAATGCTTTGTAATATATACTAAAATATGTTATATGTACCAGAAAATGCCTTATGAATGTATTGTTATACTTAATTAACATAAAATACACTAAGGGCAGACAATTTACCAGCAAACACCCACAAGGTGCTTCTAGTTTTGTACAAGTCATGTTCATAGTTTTTTTTACCTACCGTAATATTTACATTTATTTGTAGCAAGTTTTGTTTCATATAGTTGTTATTTGGTAATTCTTGCTGTTTACAATGAACATCATTTTTATTTAAATTTTAATTCTGTAATCAGACAGGACAGACAAGTTTAAAGAGCTCTCCTCATTGCCAGTTTTGACTGTGAACATTTTTTTCAAGTTGTAACAATGGCGATGCATTAGATTTACAGTGTCTGACACTGACATTTATTTACCAGGCATGCTGGGAGATGTCATGTTTCTCTCTTTGATTGATCTATTTACTTCCGGTTACAAAGTTGGAGGCAGTTCATATAGCCACAAAACCCTTTTAAGTTTTATGTGTAGGAGACTCCCTTCGGCAACGCTCCAGGATCAGTCAAGTTTTACCTTTTACCCTAAACCTAACTGTAACCATGAGAGGCATAAACACAACACTGATCTAAGGTCAGTGTCTAAAAGCAAATCCACCCTGAAGCCTTTTCCCCATATGTGACCCATATGGAAGTTTTTCCCTCTAATCACTTTGGAAAAATATGACTCGTCGATGTGTAAAGTGCACATTTAAAACTTGATTTTTTTTCCCCCTTCATAAATTAAATCGAATATTCATGTCCAATCAATTACTATTATCTCTCACTGTAATTATTTAATATTTTACTATTTAGGTTTAAGATGATTGTACACTAGATGTACTGAGACAGGCATGGCCTCTTCAAAGTCCTTATTCTTTCTTGAAAATTTTTTTTTTATTGCTTTATTTCTCAAGAGTATCATAATGGTAGACAGGATTTTATTCCTGTGCTAATTCTCATGCTCTTGCAGCATGATTCTTCTGAAAGTATAGGACTATATAATGGGCAATTTCACTGAGTCTCAGCCAGAGGTAATGATTTCAACATTTCGCTCTCAGCCAACTCCACTGTAATTGCATGGATGATTAGCTCTTACACAAATGGCAGTAGTAGTTCACATCTAAGTTAATACAAGTTCTTACAGTAATAATTTAGACCATGTGCTTTAAATAATGTCAAAGTTCTTACAATTATGAATTAACAAAATGGTGCAAGCGTGCTTGTAGTAGGACACGTTTGAAAGAATGAAAGGGAACATTTGTATATGTATTATCATCCTTGCAGTTATTCTGGAAAAGTAATTTCCATCTTTGCTCTCCTCCAGAATCCGTGGACGCCTGTGTGTTTGATGTGTTCAGAGCTGCAGCACAGATGCCGCAGCTTTAGCTATGCCGGACGTCATCTTACTGGCTGTTCTCGGAATACAGAAACACCATGTACACCACCTCTAAAATTAGTGTGCGCAGCACATGAGGAAGAAAAGACCTCGACTTAGAAAAGACTCCAAAGTGGCAGCTGTCTCTCCTCGCTTCTCTTAATTTTTATGTCCCATTTTGGCACAGAGCCTGTTGAAATCTTACAAGCACTTGGTTTCATCAAGGACACTCAGCACAACCACATATTTTCCCAAATCTGGGCCAGCCAGAAAGATGGAAATCTGACTTTATAGCCCTTACGGTTTGGGTTGTTTGTAGCTGCAGATAGTTTTGGTGTGGTCTGCAGTGCAACAATCAAAATGAACAGGCCGTGCCACGCTAGTAGGTCCCTAGCTCCTAGTGTTATGTGCATCAGCTGTGCGGCTGCTCTGTTGTGTGCTTGTGTGTAAACAGACAGTGAAGGACACCTTTAACTGATTTGCCAGATGTTCATGGAGAAGGAGGGGGGAAATCTGTTTTTTTTTTTTTTAAAGGAGTGCATTCGTTGAGGTCTGTGTAGCAGGTGAAGAGCGTCTTGCCAAGTACGCATTGCTATGCCTTCTGTAATTTAATCATGAAGTCACAATCAAACCTAGCTTTTCTAGCTTATTTATTCTTCTTTTTTTTTTTTGCCTCAAAATAGGTGCTTTTGAAAAATAAATTGTGTCTGAGCTGTTAAAACAGAATGGATACTAAAACACAAACATGTTCTCAGTTCCATCCAGTGGCTGACCACACTTGAAGCCACTAAACCGTGATGACGTGATGAGCCTGGAAGTCAGTAAGGGTGGAGATAATTGGTCCATATTACTTTGACCCCTGACCCCCACCACCTTTTTTTTTGTGTGTGAGAGAAGTTTAGAAGTGGTCCTTAAGGAACTGCTTGATACTTACATGGCTCTAAAACGAGAAACCCCAGGAGGTGGTAAAACAGTGGTTGACCTGTAATCCAACTAGAAACCAGTTCAGCTGGAACGGGGTGCAGAAGGGGAGTTTTGGGAGAGCTGCCCATGTGTCGCCCACTCTGAGAGCAGTATTTCCACTCAACTCAATGAAAGCTTTATGGACTTGAACTATAAAAGCACTAAATCTAACACTTTCTTTAACACAAAATCCCCACATCCCACTTATGACATTATTGCTGGAATTTGTGGCGAAGACTGTTGCGAAGTTTAAAGTTTTCGTGTTGAGTTCTATCCAGTATTCACCACGTGTGCCAACAAGGTGACTGCCCAGTTGCAGCACTTATTTGAAGATGCAAAACAGAATGGAAACAAGTGCAGCAAGTTAAAGTTGCCTTATCGAAGGTGACTGTGGATGAACTTGTATCAGCTAGATTTATATCCTTCAAAGAGTAAAAAAGCAGAAATAAACAACTACTTTTTCAAATGATATTTTTTTTTTGTGTGTGTGTTTTTACAGCCTCTGAAAATAGTATTAGTGCTCCTTCTTCGTGTTTTCATTTACATTTTCTATATAAGTAACAGGCTAAGCTTTGTTCAATGCACAGTTGTTTTTGCGGAGAAAAAGCCCACCAGGAAATCCTTGAATAGATGATTGAAAAAACAACCACGTTGGTTTTCCATGCAAGCATATGCATGTGTCTGAGATTGAAAACCAACATTCCTTGGTCCCAATGTGCACTCACATTAAAACAGTCTATTTAGAGGATTCTGAGCTGGCCTGTGATCCCTCCAAACCCTTTCTAATGCAAACACTGCAAAGAGCACAGTTATCCAAACTCCTCCAAACTCTTCACTGTTCCGCTTTTCTTTTAAATTCTCATCCATATTTTGAGTAGTTTTTTATGTTGATATTATGTTAGGGTCTATATTAATACTAATAATATTGTTCTAGAACAGGGCGATTCAATTAAATTGGCACAGTTACTGAAAGCCAAGAGCTCAAGGGCCAGACATCTTGCAGTTATTGTCATTAAGTTAGCTTGTTTTATGGTTGAAAATATAGTTTTATTTAAAAATAAACCCATTTGTGGGCTGAACTGAGCACATCTGTGTGCCTGATTTGGTCCATGGGCCGCCAGTTGAAAAGCCCTATTCCAGAAAGATGCTCACTCAGAGTTGTATGGTTTTGTAATATTATAATCTTATGTATTCTGTTTACATTTATTACTACTGTTTACATTTACACTACTTTTTATATCTACACTACTGCTGATATATATATATATATATATATATATATATATATATATATATATATATATATTTTTTACTAGCCTTATTGCATATGCCACTTTACCTCTATACCAATATCAACTACCTCATACATATACTGTGTACATAAACTTCATATGCTGCTTTGTCACTCTATTACAAATGTCAATGCCAGAACTTTCATTTTATTTTATAGATATACTTTTTATACTTTTATACTACTATGCAAAAAACTCAGGACAGTATTATACTTTTATTATTTCATTTTATGCTTATGTTTATTAAATGTTTTAGTGTTTTAATGTTGGTGTAACTTTTATACTACTATGCAAAAACTCAGGATAGTATTACACTTTTATTATTTCATTTCATGCTTTCTTTTTAAGCAAGCCTACTCTGCCTCCACATGATTTTATCTTTGATCTTAGTTGACATTATCATTATTTTTAATTGATTTATTGTTGATTTTTGTTTTTTTTATCATTGATTTTACTTGATTTTATCACTTGTTTGTATTTGATCTTTGATTTTAGTTGCACTTTGTAGCACTTTGAGATTTTTGTTAATGAAAAGTGCGTTATAAATTAAATTCATTACTATTATTATTATGTTTATTAAATGCTTTAGTGTTTAAATGGTTACTGTTGCACCGAAGGGACTGAAAGAAATGCCATTTCAGTCCTGTACATATTGCAGTTTTGACAATAAAGTTGACTTTGACTTCATTGTGTCATTACCATTTTGGTGAGTGAAACAAGATTTTTAAGCTGTATTGTGGTCAAAGCGTCATACTCTCTGTTAATAGTGCATCATGTTACAGTTGTGCTGTTTTGTTCAATAAAAATGCATTAGAGCTTTATGAAACAAAGATAAAGACAGTCAGCAGACTATGAGGTTGAAATCTGTCTGAGCATGTGAATCAGGTGCAGGTGCGTGTTTATTTTTAATTAATTAAAGTGCTGGCAATTTTTTTTTCTTGCTTAAGGCCTGTTGCTGTGTCTGTCTAGCACATTATGCAATCTTTCAACAACAACTCTTACAGTAAATAAACCTGGTCAACCTTCCACAGAAGCATTAGAGTTTCACTTTTTTTTCTCCATCTTTTATTAATGGTTTGGAGCAAAATAAACATAAGAGCCAGCTCTTGAAAGATTGTTCCCAGGAATCTTTGCAGTGACGTGTAATGCAAAAAAACATGCCCGGCTGTTTATCCAGTCCTCCCATGGGAGTCTGTTACATTGGTGGGCATGTAAATCGTCCTCTGACCCCGCACCGCTTTGCAGTTCATTACACCAGTGATCTAGACCTCTTGCTTTGTTTTTGGTTTCCAGTTACATTTACCAAAATAGTTCATGCTTGATTTGCAATTAGTGTTGTATTTTTGTAGGTATTTTTTTTTTACGTCAGAGTTCAAACTTGTATCCAGCCACACATGTAGCCATGCTCCGAACTCGCTCTCTAACACAAACACCTTGGAAATGTCTGGTTCGGTACAGCTGAGCTCGGAAAACTTGAGTAACCACATCCTTTTTTTTTTTTTATGATAAATACACATTATTTATTTACAAATAAAGTGGTTATAATAGAAATAAATACAAAATAAAAATCTGAGCAATATACTTCATGTGGTATTGCACCCATTTCAAAATGTACATAAAAATTACATTTTCAGAACCAGTAAAGGAATATTCTTTTGATTAAAACATTTATTTTTCCCCAACTTTTAAGTAGACATAAATATATTCATATATAGTTTTTTTTTTTATTCCACTATAGCTCTGTTTTGTGTATCTTTCTTATAAATAAATGTCTTTGTTGGGAAACCGGGTGTCCGTAGCAACCAAAAACACCTTGCGGTCTTTCTCGCATGCTCACTCTTTCTGTCCACACGGTCAGTTTTTCATTGGCAGCCACATCCCTCCACCACCATGTCCTGGTAGTTTTTTAGAATGACTTTCTGATATTCGTCCAGGTAGAGCAGGGAAATGGGACTGAGTTCAGTGGGCACACAACAGGCTTTAGGGATGTTTGAGTTGACTGAGTTGACAAGTGTCTGCACAATGGCATGATTGGTTGCGTTGAGGTGGTCCGCTAAGGGGAAGGGACATTCCCCGTGGCAATAAAATGCATGGTAGCCAGGGGGTGCCACTATCCACTCGTTCCATCCCACATCACTGAAGTCTACATACAAGGCATGCCTTTTACAGCTTGCCTTATGCTGGTGCTTCCTGCGCTGCTTGCGGAGCGCTGCCTGCCTTTTTTCTCGTGTATGGAGCACAGAGTCCCCACGGCCATCGTGGCCATACGTCACCAACAAGGGCCGTGCCTGAGGCCAAGAGTCCTGGTCCGTATGCAGAGACCGGCTCACCCTGACATGCCCGTTACGTCTCTGGGCATGCTCAGCATCCATCTTCTTGTCCTCTGGGTGAAGCACTTCCACCATGAAGCCTTGATTGTGGCCTTTCCCTGAGGTCCACTGAGACACAGCAGTACTCACATCAAAGCTCTCCCAGCGACTCAAGGAGTCCTGCACCAGCCGGGTGTCCAGCAGGCGCGCTAGAGGTTCAGCTCCAACAGTGGCAGGAACTCTGAATATCTCATAAATGTTAATACGATGTAAGCCACCAGCGGGGACGCTCTCACCAGTGCTGCTGTTGTTAGGGAGGGCAGGTCCCATGACCTGATCTCTGTAAACACGAAGTTCTGCAGAAGTGATGAGCTCCTCATGAGGGACAGAAGTCAGGTTAAAGTAGAACTGCTGGATGGTTTTGCCTTTCAGGCTGGTCAGAGCCTCCATGGACTCTACAACAAAAACAAAAGAGACATCCATACTGTAAGATGGTACTATTGCAATGACATATCCAAGTATTTATACACAGGACAAGAATGTGAAACGAAACACACGATTAATGGGTGTTGGTCAATAGATCAACAGGGAAATTGATTTCGTCATCAGTATATTTTTTTCTATGCGGCCAGCCAATCTGCCGCATGGTTATGGAGGGTGTGAGCCATTGTCAAGCAGGTAAAACACGATACATCAAGTTTTTCCATATATGGCTCAGTGTAATGACAGGCAAATACTCCAAATGATGTAATACCGTCATTAGTGTCAGGCCCTTGAAATCACCTGGTTAAATGTCAAAGGATGAAAGCGGCTCACTTCCATCTGTACTGATAAAATCAAACAGATCCATCAGCCTGCCTTCATACCTACGGTGATTTGGCTGCTGCACACTATTTCCAACAATGCATACACTGAAGTCGGATCAAATGTGCAGCAGATAAATACAAAAATCAATAAAAAGTATTTTTATATAAATGACAGATGCCACATTGTTTTCAGAACAAATATTTTTCAGTGGGACATTTATAACAATGTCAAATGAATTGCATCTGACACTTGTTTCAGAAAGAAAATAATAACCTAAAGGTTCTTGACTCTTATTTACTAGAAATGCTATCTTGTATTACTCATACACATCTCTGTAAGCATATAAAAATAGCACATGAACATAAAATGCATTGGTAACCCCCCTGTGTGGTTTAAATGGCATAAGTGTTAGTAAAAGCTGCAATTTTCTTTGAGGCGGCCCCACTTTGAACTTTTACTTTATGATCATTGACAATATATAGACACCCAATTTAATCTCTTTGCTGCGGCAAAGAAACACAAACCTCAAACTCTTATCTTTTCAAAAGGAGTCATTTAGGAAATTCCACAATCTCACCCTAACCCCCCACTCCCCCAGACACAAAGACCTCAATTAGACCCATCACTTCTCATCTGATGTGGGAAAGCCCCCCGTCTTTCATTCTCTCAATCATACTCTTGCTTTCCTTCATCAGCACCCAAATCCCCCTTTCCCTCAGTTGTCTTAATCCTTTTTTCTTTTTGTCTACTTCTCCATCTCCGTTCTCTCCGTTTCTTTCTGCAACAGTATTCTCAGCCTCCTCCTGTCTTTCTTGTCTTTAAGGACCTGCTGCGTGAACAAGCTTAGGCTTGTCTAAAATGTGTGAACCACAGATATGAGTGCATCAACATTCCGAATTTCTTTTTGTGCTGCGTGCCAAAACAGCATCTAAAGGCTAACATTGGGTCATTCGTCAGGCAGCGTCTTCCTGTGCAATACTGGAAATGTTCTATTTGGCATCGGTAAGAATTATTCTTGAAAACCGATAGCCGTAAGACTAATCGTCCGAGCTAAATGAATATCAGACGGTAGATGTGAAGAACGAGCCGAGTCGTTTGCTTTGATGTGCAGCATTTACATCTGTAGATGCACACTCATTACACGGAGCAACAATCACATGCACGTCACCTGACATGATGTAGGACGACTGATGATGATGCACGGGATGAAACGAGTCTGGGGAACCGATGTAAATACAATCAGTGATGGTATCAAGGTGTGCTGGCTGAGGACAGAGGTTTCCAGCTGGGAGCAGTCGCTCCACGACTGTTTGTAGTGTGTCACTGTAGCCACTTGGTGTCATTGCACTAGGCCCTTTGGAGAGCACCCAAGCAGCCACAGAGCCACCCCTCTGACTCACCCCTGATGGAAACTTCTCCAGTCAAACACAGGACTCTGTATGACGACTCTGTGCCGCGTCCCAATGGACTCAGTAACTTACAAGTCGCAAATTGGATCATGTGACGTTAAATAGTAGGCTAAATTGGAATTAACTTGTGTAGAAGCGCTTATATAAACTCATCTAATACAGGTTTTCTTTTAAATTACGAGTAACTGTGTCAAACGGCCTGCTTCATTAGAGCTTGAACACAACTGGTGAACTGCTGTCCTGAGTTATAAACCTTCTCATCTGAGCACGTGTCGCCAAACAGAGACTTAAATCAACAATCACCGCGTGTTTCCCAAACGGGAACGTGCGTAATGGCGCGCATCACGGAGAAAGAGAAAGAAAGAAAACAACGAAAGCAACTCCTCCCTCCCCACTTTACCAAGAACGTATTTCAGTCTCGTTAAAAGTGACTCAGTGTGACACGAACGACTTCGTCACAGTGTGTCCGGATGATGTGTATCACCTGCGTAAAAGGCACACCGCCCTTTATCCGGCTCCTGTGGTGCGTGTCTGGAAAAACTGTTTTCAGAGCCCACGCAAACACCATCNCTCGTTAAAAGTGACTCAGTGTGACACGAACGACTTCGTCACAGTGTGTCCGGATGATGTGTATCACCTGCGTAAAAGGCACACCGCCCTTTATCCGGCTCCTGTGGTGCGTGTCTGGAAAAACTGTTTTCAGAGCCCACGCAAACACCATCAATTATTAAGAAACAAATTACCCCAGGGATACCGCCGCCCCTTGTGCTTTTGAAGCCTGTGACAGCTGCTGCGGGGAGGGATGTTTGCCTTACGTATAATTGTTCATTGAACCGCGCATCGTGGAACACTTGCTTTTAAATCGTGCCACTTTAAGAACTTTTCTTAGGAGTTTAAAATACCTTGGACTCGTGCCATCTGCAAATGACTAAACTTTCGTAAAACAGTGAGGACTCTGAAGTTTGCTCGTGACGCTCTGAGTCATGTTTAAATATAGGTTTGGGGTTGTCTGAGTGCGCATGGAAAGGTATGTCACTAATACGCACCTTCATGGTGAAAGCTTCTAATCGTGTTGGCCTTGCTGGCGGCTCGCTCCGCGTGCTTCCCCATGTTCTTGGGTCTCTTGGTGCTGTGGTCCCCGTTGGCAGAGTGCATGCGGTAAAGGTCCACCATGTACTGCGGCACCACGGCCTGCTTGCTGGGGGTCGGCCTGCGCTTCAGGCCGAACATGTTGAGAAGCCGAAGCTCGAACTCTCCGAGGAAGCTCTCCGACTGCTCCGGGCTCTGCTTCCCGGACTCGCTGTATCTCCTCCGGCCCACCTCGGGGATGAGTCCCGCAGCACCTTCCAGCAGCACCTGAGCGAGCAGCAGTACCATGAGAGAGCGGACCACGGCGACCATGATCAGTCAGTCCCTGTGGAGAGAGTTGGGTTGGGGTCAGTACGCTGGCGCTCGCTCAATGTACTGACATGAGGCGGTCACGGCTGAGAGGGGCTTCACCGGAGCATTGCTCAAACTGTGTGGTGCACCCCGTCACTGAACAGGGGAAAAAACAGACACAACCCCAGGACTCAACATGAACCCAAACGTAAAGATATGAAGCAGAGAAAGTAATGAAAGAAAGAGTTAAAAAATGAATGGATGTCAAGGGGAAGACCAGACCAAAAGTCTCCAGTTAGAAAAGATCATGTTTGATGCTGTGATATGAAAAGGAGCAAAGAAGATCACAAGAAGTTTCACAGCAGAAGAAGAAAAAAGTGTGTGGGGGGGGATTAGACAACACAGCAGCAGAGCAATCAGACAGAATGTGGAACCAGAAGGGATAGAGAGAGGCACTTCAGAGGCTCGCAGGTGTTAGATCTGACGTGCAGGGCCAGATGTGTCCCGGGACAGCACATCAAAAAAAAAAAAACATCAAAAACTCATCCGAGTGCCACAACTTCTTTTCACCAACTTCTCTTGTGTTTCTCACCAGGAGGTGGGGGGAGGCTTTAACTTTTACGCACCTTCTAATTATGATCAGAAACAAATAAAGACTGCAGTGCCACTTGGAAAGTTCACTTATCCCTCATCTGTTGTGACAACTTCTGAAACAGTTCGATTTTTAAAGAATGTTCTTTGAGTATTACCTGACGAGAAAGCGCTGTGTCCGCTCGTCGTTCCACCTTTCAGCTGCGATAAATTCCACATTAACTCGTGTTTAATCCAAGCTGCTTCTCCTTGGGGGACCAAAAACAGCCCGAGCCCTTCTTCGCAGATCGCCTCACGCACATTATTCTCTCCAGCTGCGGCAAAGTCGGGTTTTTAGAGGTTTTTGGGTCAGGACTGAGAGAATGAAAAATACAAGAATAAAAAAAATAAAAGCAGTCAATGTGAAGTCTATGAGGAAGCGGCTGCGCGTGACCGAATGAAGTGTGAGGACTTCTGGCTGCACATTTTAAAAATTATCATTAAAAAATAAAATAAAAAAAAGAGCAGGGGGATGTAAATAAAAGAGTGGAGCGAGGTGCGTTTTTGGAGAGCAGCGCGCGCTGGAGCGTCTCTCTGGTGTGGAAGGAGCGCGTCTGTGGCGCACCGTGCTCCTCCTGCTTCAATTGATTGGTGCCTTCTCTCCCCCCCGCTACACTTTTTGTCCAACTATATGATGTCACTGCAACAGGCTGTCAATCAGGGACGTGCAGACATAGGTGTATATATTATCTGTGCGTGCAGAGCCCACTAAAGGGGCAGGTGCTCAGAGAAAAAGGGGCACATCTAACCACATTTTAGGACAGAATATTAACAAAGTCACATAGCTTTCAGAGTTTAATAAACGATAAATTACAAAATTGGAAAAACAAGGGCACAGTGCAACTTTTTAGTGTACTGTAATCTATAAAATTATGAAAATGGGACCTCTTCTATGGAGTTCAATTTGTTTCACAATTATTCTATAAAAAAAACTAACCTCAATTACATAAAATAAAATTGTGATCAAGACATTTTGAATTGTAATTTTTTTAACAAATAAAAGTTTTGCTTAAAAAAACTTTTTAAAATTAAAATCACAAATTTTTGTGTCATGAAGTGAAATAATTATTTGCGCATGTCAGAAATCTTTGCTTGCTATTCTAAGTTTTTGTTTGTCATTCAAAGTTTTGCTTGCGATTCTCACATGACGTCGTGGGCAGAGCCTAAAATAGCAACAACAAAAAAGATTTCTGATGTGTGCAAATAAAAGTTTATGTTTTGCAAATAACTTTTTAAGTTCACGAGAGAAAAATTAGTTATTTAATTAAAAAAAAAAATAAGTTTTTATTTTTTAAAAAAAGAAGAAATTGTTACAATTCCAAAAGTTTTGATTACAATTTTATTTTGAAATAAATTTAACTCCATACTCTGCGAACCAGACCCTAAACTTACTTAAAGTCTGGATCGAGTTTTTTCCCCTTCATTTGTACGCTTTTATTGGACAGGAGCAACTTGATTACATACATTATATATATATTATGGTAGTTCAGGGTGAGTTATTTTTAATTCTAAATGAATATTCTTGTTGGACTTTTATTTAAGTGCTATTCTCCTTCAAGATACATTTACCTAACGCTAGAATAAATGCAATGTACATTATGCAGCAAAGGAAGTTAGAAGATCGGACATATATCCATTATGGAGAGATGATAGGTTTTGGACGGGCAATGTGCTCCCTATTGCATAAGCCAGGGATGTCAAAGTCAAATACATGGAGGGCCAAAAAAACAAATTTGCTACAAGCCAAGGGACGGACTGGTTCAATGTTTATTATAAGGGGGTGATATAAGAATTTTTTTTCTTCTTTCTGCACTCTTTTCATTCAATGTTTTCTTTTTGATTAATTTGTTTTATTTTATCTCTTTTAAATGAATGAATCTTCTTCTTTCTGCTTTTCCCTTTTGAGGGGTCGCCACAGTGAGTCATCCTCCTCCACCTCACTCTGTCCTCTGCATCCTCTGTCCTCACTCCAACTACCTTCATGTCCTCTCTAACTGCATCCATATATCTCCTCTTTGTCTTTTTCCTGGCAGCTGCATTTCTAACATCCTTCTACCAATATACCCACTGTCCCTCCTCTGGACATGTCCAATCCATCTCAGTGTGTCCTCCCTAACTTTATCTCCCAGTTGTTCAACATGTGCTGTACCTCTGATGATCTCATTCCTGATCTTCTCCATCCTTGTCACTCCTAAGGAGAACCTCAGCATCTTCATTTCTGCCACTTCCAGTTCTTTCTCCTGTCTTTTTGTCAATGCCACTTTCTCCAGACCATACAACATAGCTGGTCTCACCACTGTCTTGTAAACTTTTCCTTTGACCTTTGCTGACACCTTTTTGTCACAAATCACTCCTGAAACTTTTTTCCATCACTCCATCCTGCCTGGACTCTCTTCTTCACCTCTTTACCACATTTCCCATTTTCCTGGACAGTGGACCCCAAGTACTTGAAGTCCTGCATCTTTGTGACCTCTGCTCCTTGTAGCCTCACTGTTCCACTGGCCTCCCTCTCATTCACACACATGTACTCTGTCTTAGTACTTCTTTTAAATGAATGAATAAATGGATTAAATAAAATATTAAATAGCTTTACATCTGCTAAGTTCTTGGCATAAATCAACACAGACATGTTCCCGATTTTAGTACTGTATTTTACATTGTTTTATAATGTAGCTGTTTATGTTTTTTTAACACAGTTTTCTTGTGATTTTTAATTAATATGCTTTTTTATGATTGTTGGCTGCAAGTATCAAGCTGCAAAATCCTTCATTTTCTACAGCTGATAGCTGTTGGTCATTAATTATGATGAAGTTTAACAACTTATCGGTGAACATTTGAGCTCCGTGGCTTCAGCAGTGTGTTTTTATTTTTCAATCCGGGGCGGGCGTTCTGATTTTGGTCAGCCGCTCTCAGCCTGTCCCTCCTACGAGACGGTCAGACAGCGGGTCGGACTGGATGCAGCTGGCCGCGGTCGGTCTCCCTGTTTCGGTTCAGCGAGAGTGGCGTCCCGCTGAAGCCCCGGAGCACAAATGTCCAATATAAAACTAACTTGACCGCGGTTTAATGTGGCGCTATGGCTCTACAGACATTGCACGTTGCTGTCTTGCTGTGTTTAGTGTAAAATACTTCCACACAGCGGACATGTTACGATGAAAAGTTGGCTAGCTGTTAACTAAAGTGCTACTCACTCAATCCACACGCTGTAGCTGGCTGTAAAATGAAAGGGATTTCCTGAATGTGAGGCAGGTCTTGATGTCTATGCGCAGCATTATTACTCTGGGTTCATGAGACATGACTCCGGATCAGATTGGCCCCACCCCTACTACTACTGTTGCATTGTGGGGAATGTAGTGTTGGTACGTGACCGGAGGGCTTACAGCAAACCCCCGATTTACGAACGAGTTTGGGACCTAAGAACGGTTCGCAGGTCGATCTGTTCGCAGGTCAGACCTTCCGTACACTCGTCACTCGGGGATGTCCTGTATTTTTTTTTATTTTTTTGTGGTACCAAGTACAGTACGTACTTCGCCTATCCTAACACACCTAACACAGTGTAATTAATTAATACAGTACAGTAATAAAAATATAAATTAAATAAAAATATAATTTCTTACTTGGAGGTGGTCAAAGCCGCTGCTGCGTCCCGTGTTAGCTCCCTTGTTAGCTTCTGGAGCTAGCCAGGCCGGAGGTGTTCTCGCGGCGGCCTGGCACCATCGGCGATAAATCTGCAGCTGCCTGAGACATCCACAAAGTTCACAGAGACGTTTCCAGCTCGTAATTAATCCATATGAAGCCATCCTGGTCACCAGTCTTCCAAACCTGGCTGCCTGCAGCCGTAACTATGACCTAAGATGGCGTCCGGTGTTCTGCTTTAACTAGTAACCCTGTAAACTGGAGACTTTCAAAGCAGCCGTGACTGACCTAAGATGGCCTCCGGTGTTCTGCCTTAATTTGTGACCGTGAAAACTGGAGACCTTCTTCCTGTTATGACCGGAAGTTGCACAATTATTGCGCAATCATGACAAAAATGATCAGAAATGATCATTTTTATCATAATTATTATTTATAAAGCCTTTAAAACAACCACAGCTGCAACAAAGTGCTGTACACATGAAATTAAGAACATTAAAACACAAAAAAAAAAAAAAAAATTTTTTTTTTTTTTAATACAGTAATGTCATATTTTTATTAAATATGATACGTTCGTAGGTCCGGGCCGCCGTAGGTCGATGGAGTCGTAGGTAGGGGG
>JBBPBX010010569.1:38171-57640 GCA_038048925.1 Garcialebias charrua
CACTCCTCCATTGATGTCAAAATAAAACATTATTATTATATTTAAAAAGAGCCATTTAAAAAAAAAAAAACGTTTAAGGGTGATTAAAGGGAATAAGTCCACAACATGCAGGGATACAAATGTGAGTTTGGGTTTCTATTTCTATTTATTATTTCTATTTGGGTTCCTGTTTTTGATTTTACACATCTACCTTATAATGTTTTGCTAGTTTTTGATACTTTGTTTAAAAAAAAAATCTGTATTTCTCTCTTATGTTTTTTTCTATTGTTTATTGTTTAAGGAAATTCTACCATTGCTGTTCATCATTCTTTAGTTTGTAGCAGGTCACTCTTGTAAATGAGTCCACGAGACTCAATGAGATTTACCTGACTAAATAAAGGTTGGATGAATGAATTTCAAATGAGACTGTTTTGTCTTTATAAGTAATGGCAAGAAGATAATTAACAGCAGGGTGTGATATATTTCTATATTTTTTTCTATATATTTCTATATATATTTTTTTAGCACTTTGGTGTGGACTTGTTCCTGTTGAAAGTGCTTTATAAATAAAATGGTATGGTATGGTATGGTATTTCTGTGAATTAGACCAAACAGCAGAAAATTCTTTTTTCTGTGTTTCATGGTTAAATTATTGATCAAGAAGTGTTAAAAGTTATTGTTTCCTTTTTGGATTAATCAGATTATAGCTTCTTTTGTGGGTTTTAAGGCATTACTTGCCTTCAGAACTTTTTTTCCCCCATTCAACCTTTATTTATGCAGGTTAATCCCACTGAGCCTCGGGGACTCATTTACTAGAGAGACCTGATTTCTTAACAAAGAGTGATGACAACGAATAACAAGGACAACAATAGACAGTCACAAAAGAGGCATACCAATTTAAATTTCTTTTTTTTTTATTGTGAAGTTTGCATCTGATACCAGGGCTGATTTAGTGTTGTGGGTTGATCATGCTTTACATTTTGTTCTTGTTTATAACAGTTATTATTATTATATTTTTTTTTTCTTCAGATTTGGCTGATAAACCCCACTGTTTTCTGTATAATAAAATATAAAAGCCAAAGCCAGCATTTCTCAACAAGTCATTTGTCAATCTTTTATTTTTTTAATCTCTTTTTCACAGAAAACCTTTGTCACTCATGTAGATTGTAATCAGTGTGAAAAAGTACATGCTCCTTACTGGTGCAGGACAAACCTTTGCTGTGGGGTGACAACATTAATGTTGGGGTCATCTCCATAAGAAAAGCCCTCGTTGATTCCCTCTGGTGACCTCCATTAGGGGGAAAAATTGTGTGACAATTGGCTGTGTTTGGGCAAAATATACGATGTTGTTGTGTTTAGCAGCAGATTAAATCCTTCGTAGATCACAAGATCTCTTCTTCGTGTTTGAGAAACAATACCATTTTATGAGGGATAATCCCAGATCATCCTGGCAATTAAAATAGGAAGGTTCCTACCGTTACCTGATGTGCACAAATAAATCCAAACACTTTGTTCTACTGCTTTTTAATGTGCTGTTTTATATACCGTATACAGTATATATTGACTTTCTGGTTATTTCTTATTTATCTAATAGAATTAGCTAAAACATGTCTTTAATCAAATGTACGTATCATGTTCAATGTGTTCAGTTTAACTTATTTCCATTGTCCAAGTTAGGTCATGTCCACTGGACGGTTTCTTTTTTGTTGAAACGTTTCGGCCTTCATCCAAAGGACTTCATCAGTTCAAGGATTCAAGGTTCTTTACTGTCATTCACATCACATGTGGTACATGAGGTGGAAATAAACTATGTACACAGGGTCCCAGTAACAGCTAACAAAAATACAAATTGTAAAGAAAAACAGTAATAAGATCTAAGACATAAACTAAGAAATACGCTAAACTAAGAACACACTAAGCACTAGTAGTGCAAAACAATATGCCAAAACAACAGCAGCACGAACATGAGTCTGTTTGAGCAGACGAGGACGAATGAACACACCAACATGAAATAAATCAGCAGCATGAGATTAGTATCATGGATAGTCAGCAGCACAGATCAACAATCAAATGGCGTTACAGTGACTTTTCCACAGTGATTGCAGTGATAATCCAACTCATTCGTGAGTCTAACAGCCTCAGGGTAGAAGCTGTTCCTCAGCCTGGTTGTTCTGCATTTAATGCTCCTTAACCTTCTGCCTGAGGGGAGTGGGGCAAAAAGTGTGTGTGCTGGGTGAGTGGGGTCCTTCATGATGCAGGTGGCTCTCTTACTGCATCTGGAGGTGTAGATGTATGTGATGGTGGGGAGACTGACTCCAACATCTTCTGTGCAGCCTTCACCACTCTCTGCAGAGCTTTTCTTTCTGCAGCTGTGCAGCCTCCATGCCACACGTTGATGCTGGAGCACAGGATGCTCTCCACTGCACACCTGTAGAAGGAGGTGACTTACAGTTACTTGTAGGTCTGAGTTTGTTGTGACTCCTCAAACTGATGAAGTCTTTTGGATGAAGGACGAAACGTTTAAAAATTTAAAAAAACATCCAGAGGACCTGACTTAACGTTGCTGGATTTTTACCTGGATTATTGAGCATGAACGTTGATGTTATTCCCATTATGTTTCATACATATTAAAAAGAAAGTTCTGATATTTTGAAGTGGGGTTTTGTTGTTGAAAATTTATGAACAAATAATGCTGTAGCGTTTCGCTATAGGCTGTGACTATCTAGCAATTCTGGTGCAGCCTGGGGCACTACCATCAAGAATGTCATAGACTTTCTGCTAGAATCAAAAAGGCGTTCAATACAAGATTCCATGGAATTGAGAAAGCCTCCTGGATGGGAGTCAAAACGTTTTCTGTTACAAATAAAGTCCAGTTGATCATGTCCTGGACGACTGAGAATCTTCACCAGCATTCTGCTAGAATAATGTTTGAAACTGATGGAGGTATAAAAGTTGATGAAATAATGCTAGTGACTGTTTCTGGATAAAATGTGGCTGTACTCAGAGTCATCATTAGCTCGTCGATCTAGTCTATAAACTCTATTTCTCCAAACAGAGGTTGTTCAAAAAGATACCTACAACAGGTACGATAGCAAATGTTCGTAATTCCACAAAACTCCACTTCAAAAGATCTGAACCATTGCTTGAGTAAAGATTAACTTTGTTTTAATCTGTTGGCAGTGACTACTGGGTCTGTGTTGTTGCCAGTGAACCGTGTAAAAACTGCACAACGTTTAGATGCTCTAAATTGGAGGGGAGCCTCACACAGAAACTGTGAGCATCTTTAATTACCCAAGTGAGGATTAGAAGAGAGGAATTTATTTGATGCTCTGTTTCTTTCTGCATTTGTAAGCGCGTGTTTCAGTTATCGTGAATGTGTCTGAGTGTGTATACACACCTCGTGAAGTATGTGTACCGGTATCTGTGTTTGTTTTCTTCATGCCAATACAGTACTGTACTGAGAAATGTGTCCAATCAAAAAGAATGCTAAAGGACTGTTTGAGAAGATCACACGACTCGGACACTGCATATATCATTGTTTTGAGTCAGATACATCATCCTTATCAAAATGCTGCCACAGATCCAATTACATGCTGATTGAAAGGACAACAGAGTGAAAGTCTTGAGGCCAGAGAAGGCCGGTCCAGATATCCTATCAGAGGCGTACTGCTCAGGGGTTGTGGGAATCTTGTAGGAGGGTAAATTCTACGTTAGAGTGTGCTAACCCATCACTGTCATCAGTATTATTTCCCTCCAGTAAACACTGGGTTATAAGCTGCACGGTGGTGCAGTGGTTATTACAATCAGGAAGTTCTCCATTTCGAATCTTGGCTGTGAAGGCCTTTCTCTAGAGTTTACATCTGGCACGTCTCATTCTGGTGCTGAGTTTGTGTATGTCTGTGTAATAACTATACAGGAAGTACCTCACTTCTTTTCCATTGTCTTCTAGAATAAGCTGTCTTGGCCCTAGCCTAGACCGATCAAAGTTGATTTTTTTCTTTGTGATATATGAGTAACATTTGATTGTTATGCATGATGATCGATTACTGGAGATGGATGGCCCTTTTTGCATGTGCTGAAGCCAGTTTCTTGATGCTGGCTTGAAACACAAAAAGGAGGTGCTATTTATGAGACAGATCTGGGTTGTAAGGCCTCAGACTGATGAAGTCTTTCAGATGAAAGACGAAACCTTTCTCCCCAAAAGAAACTTGTCCACGTGATTTAACCTTCTTTGTGATCTGAGTACGGTAGCTTGAAGCATAAAACTCAAAAGTTGAATCAAACATCGCAGGGCCTTCCTGGCCTCTAGGGTTGCCGTTGAAATATCCACTGCTAATATTTCTGGATGCGTTTTATGTTTTCCAAGTAAGAAAGGAATTGTTGCTCAGTAAAAGTGAACTTTTGACAAATATATGTGCTGTACATGCAAAGTTTGATCAGTTGTATGTTTCTATAAAATTACCCAAAATTTTTCTTAAAAGTTTATTTGACTTTTACACAGCTTCAAGTCAGAACCCTTCCAAATATTTTGTTATCTTTTTACATTTCATTCAAAAACTCTGTGAACCCACATGTTGGTTGAAAAATACAGTCGAGCATCTGGACGTCCCCATAACAGTCATTTAGCTTTAGACTGTTGTTATCAGATAAACTGCTGTTCTTGTCTCAACACTAAGGAACAATATAGTCCGTCTCTGGTTCAACCCTTGAAGCGTCCAGTATATACTTAAAAACAACTATTAAAATGCCTCAGACTGTGCTGAATCACCAAACTTTTTCTCTCTTTATGGCTGTTAGATGAAAATCAGAGATGAAGAAGTTATTTATATCTGTACAGATTTCAAAACATCAAATGCTTAATAATTCAGGTTTAAAAAAAATCCAGCAAAGTTAAGTCATGATATGCATGCTCAATAATCCAGGTAGAAAAATCTAAAAAAGCTAAGTCTGGTCCTCTGGACATTCAAAAAACAAAACAAAACAAAAAAATTGTAGAAACGTTTTGTCTTTCGTCCGAAAGACTTCCTCAGTCTGAGCTGCTGTAGTCAGCTCAGTCTTATAAATAGAACCCTCTCACAGTGGATCGACCAGTTGGCTGATGACAGCCTGAAACCAGCTGCTCACATGATCAAGGAGGACCATCAGCCTAACGATGGATCGTTAGCACCCTGATGGTTGTTTGCTATTCACAGAGGGCTGAGTGATACTAGCAATAACAGCATTGTAAGAGGGGGACAGTTGAACCCGGAGGCCTCCACCCCTGTTTAATGATGGACGGTTTCTTTTCACAAAGATGGCCTCCTTTACTCCTCTCTCAAACCATCGTTCCTCTCTATCAAGTACCGTATTCGTCGGTGTATTATACGCTCCTGTATATAACACGCTTTGTCCAATTATTGCCAATAAACCAGAAAAAACCGTACATAATACGCTTCGGTGTTTAATACGCATCTATTATGCGTCACCGCTACGCGACGCGTCAGCGCCACATTTGCCCTGCTTAAAATGGCGGCCACAGAAGCGGGCGAGCACCGAAGGAATTTACAACAAAACACGGTAAAAACTATTATTTCTTTGCGAGAAAAAATATATTTCTTAGCTGACTTTATAGCAAACGGGCTCCTGAGCTTAACAAAACTAACAAAATGTTCAAATCAGCTGGATTTTAAAAAAGTAGTTCGCCGATTTGCATTCAGGCGGGCAGGTCGGACGCTTTCTTTCTTTAAATTTAGCTAAATAAACGCTTAAAAAATATATTTCTTAGCTGACTTTATAGAAAACGGGCTCCTGAGCTTAACAAAACTAACAAAATGTTCAAATCAGCTGGATTTTAAAAAAGTAGTTCGCGGATTTGCATTCAGGCAGGTCGGACGCTTTCTTTCTTTAAATTTAGCTAAATAAACGCTTAAAAAATATATTTCTTAGCTGACTTTATAGCACACGGGCTCCTGAGCTTAACAAAACTAACGAAATGTTCAAATCAGCTGGATTTAAAAAAAGTAGTTCGCCGATTTGCATTCAAGCGGGCGGGTCGGACGCTTTCTTTCTTTAAATTTAGCTAAATAAACGCTTAAAAATATATTTCTTAGCTGACTTTATAGCACACGGGCTCCTGAGCTTAACCAAATGTGAAATCAGCTGGATTTAAAAATCTGTGGTGTGGTTTATGAGTTACAGTATCTTGCTAACAAAAACAGCTAACCTCACAGCTAAATGCAGCTACATCCAGAGCAGCGACAGAGTCAGTCCGACCAGAGGAGGCTTTTTTCGGACACATGAGCTAGAAACGGTCTGGAAGTGTCTCCCTAGCGGACAAAAGTGGTACTGCATCATTTTTTGCCCAAAATGAAAAACAGCGATATCAGAGCGAAAAATGGGTCTAAAAATATGGGGGAAAAATCCATAGATAATACGCTTCGGTGTATAATACGCAGGACATTCAAATGAGCAAAAAAACTCCGTATTATATACTGACGAATACGGTATGTGAACATCTTCATCCCTGAAAGAGTGACCGCTGGCCTGGAGATGAGTGTAGACCGCAGAGTCCTGACCTGATGATGTTGATCTTCTGTGCTGGGCCATCCTTTTGGCCAGTGGCTGTTTAGTTTCCCCGATATAAGACTGATCACAGCCCTCCTGACACTGAACAGCATACACAATATTACTCTGTTTGTGCCGGGGGACTGGATCTTTGGGATGAACCAGTCTTTGCCGTAATGTATTTTGGGGTTTAAAAGCCACTGGGACGTTGTGTTTAGAAAATAAACGTCTCAATGTCTCTGAAACTCCCGCAACATACGGAATGACCACTGGTCTGGGTTCCTTCTTTTTTTCCTTGATCATGTGAGCAGCTGGTTTCAGGCTGTCATTAGCCAACTGATCGATCCACTGTGAGAGGGTGCTATTTATAAGACTGAGCTGAATACAGCAGCTCAGACTGAGGAAGTCTTTCGGATAAAAGACGAAACGTTTCTACAATTTTTTTGCTTTGCTTTGTTTTTTGAATGTCCAGAGGACCAGACTTAGCTTTTTTAGATTAAGTCAGGATGTTTTAAACCACTTTGGCTATGGCTGCCTCAGAGGAGTCAGTGGGGGAGAGGGTGGGCCCCAGAAACCATCTTATCACCATCAAACTGGTTGGCCCACTATGTGAGTGTGATGCTTGGGGGACTGAGTTTGTTGTGGCTCCTCAGACTGATGAAGTCCTTTGGATGAAGGATGAAACGTCGCAACAGCTACAAAAAAAGAAAGAAAAAAGAAAGAAACGTCTAAATGACCTGACTGAACTTTGTTGGAATATATTTCAAACATTTGTCACATTGGGGAAATCCTCTACAGTAAATAATTAACAAGTTAAGGTGAAACTATGAATAAGCTCTTTATACGTCATCCCCTGTGTCTTTTTCCTTTTACAGAAAGACCTTTATTGATGTGAACAATGTGTCATGCATAAAACTTCCACAAATGTTTTTAAATTTAAAAGGAAAAAGGTGAGGGAGCGTAAGGGAGCTTAGGACATTGTGTCATGATTTACCAACGCCGAAAACAAGAGGTGTATTCTTGTTTGTGTTTGTGTGTGTCCGTTAGATTTTTTGCAAAGTGTTAGCAAAATATCTCATGAACAATTAGACTGATGTGAATGAAGCTTAGAGGAAGTAATTACTGGTACTGATTGTAGATATACAACTAATTAACGTTTGGAGTCAACTCAAGATGAACGCCCTAGGTGGCCTTAATACAGTAATTGCAAAAATGGCCACAACTCAGTCAGTTTTACAGATACTGAGGTAAAAATTGTCGTAAATGGTAAATGGACTGTATACAGTATTATCAAGATACTTGAAGCTCTTTACAACACGATCTGTGTCCTCATTAACCCATTCATACAGCACTCTACTAGATCTATACAAAGAATAATCACCACTTTATCACAGATGGTACTCACAGTAGAGACAATAGTTCAGTGTCTTGCCCAGGGGCACCTTGGCATGTGACTGCTGGTGGAATCAAACCCCCAACTCTTGCATTGGAGGACGACTGCTCTAACCACTCAGCCACAGCTGAAGCTCTGAGATCCAACCATCAGCCTTTCACCTGCTGTTAACAGTTGCTTGAGTAGCTGAGCGTCATCCTCAACACATTCTCTGAGTGCTATCACCTCTTGCAATATCTGACAATATCACATGAGATGAAGCATAAGGTTGTTTGCAAAGTTCATCCAAAGCTGTTATAACTCTGTCTCTTCTCTGAATGAGACGATTATAGTTTAAAACCTGGCTTATATGCATTCCTTAAAGGGGACGACAGATGCAAAATTCACTTTTTAATGTTTTTTTTACTCAACTTTGGTTATGTATTTCTTAAAAAAACAGTCCTAGGACCAAAAAAATGCACCCAGTGGCATATTTACTCCAAGAATATTTATTTTTCAGTGATATAAATGTCTCGTTTTCAAATCCTGCGGCTTGTGATGTCACAAGCCGCAGGACAACCCACCCCAACCTGAGTCCAGCCCCTCACCTAGCAACCCCTGGTGATGCTCCACCCACTTCAGTATAAAAGACGTCACGTTTTTTTTCCTGAGTTCATGTCAGCACAATGGCTACTAGAGTTCGATGTTTCGTTGTTGTTAAAATGCAGTACCGCTAATAACTAATTATCTATCAACGAAAAAACTTATTTACGGGCTCTTAAATCAACCGGACGACTGCTCGCGGACCATATCCGGTCCGCGCCGGATGTGGTCCGTGAAAAAAGCGGTCCCCGCTAGAGAGAGCGTGTATAGCAGTTAGCAGCCAGTGTGTTACTCTGCAGCCTTATTGCTTGTTTTCGAAGAGTCAAACGAAGAGTTTTTAACATGGAGGGTGAACTTATGGATGTTTCTCAGCGGCCTACGCGACGCGTCAGCGCCTCATTTGCCCTGCCCAAAATGGCGTCTGCCTCTGGGTCTGACTCAGGGTCCCCTTTGGAGGGCGGAGTTAATGTAAACAGATTTTTGAAGGGCGTGGCCTTATCATAAACAGCCTGTTCAGAACGGAAGTGAGAAAAGGCACAACTAGAAAGGGGATATTTTATTATCTAAGAATTATTTTGTGCATTAAATTGAATGAACATGGTCTGGATAGCCCACAGACATACCATAAAAATTTATAAAACCAATATTTGGTCCCCTTTAAGGAAATGCCAGGCCTTTTATTTGAACGTCTAAGTAGATGCTGATAAAGAGACACCTCGTTGTTCCATATTTCACTGTATGGCTCAGTAGGATCTCTCCGAGTGTGTTTATTATGTTGTAGAAGTAGATGGCAAAGACCTCTCTTGTCAACACTTACATTCCTCGAGTCAGTGGGCAGACGAAGCTCTGAGATGACACCGCAGATCCAACCATTAGCCTTTCACCTGCTGTTAACAGTTGTTTGGCTAGACATAAGACCTGCATTCCTCTGCCTTGAGCCAATTCAGTCTTTACACAGTGCAACAAGCCGACTGCAAGATAATCTTCAGAGGTACTTCTTGAAGCCAAGATGGAGTGTGTTGCTGTGACTCGCTTCTCATTCAGCTGTTGAGCAAACGTGTCTTTTTAATTTAGAAACCAATAAAATCTTCATCAATCTACATGTGTTTGACAGCAGAAGCACGACTGCTGAACTACGTTGAGCACGTGCGCACGGCGCATGAAAGAGACTGTGGCCAAATGGGACACATTTCGTAAAGGTTTGTCCCAGAATGGAAACCCACCAAGGTCAAAAGCGGGCAGCTAAAAAGCCAGAGTCAATATTTATGGATACTGAACATGTGGCACACTTCTCTACCCACTAATTTGAGCAACAAGTCCACCTCTAGATTATATGGGCTCTCAGAGATCACAAGAGAGGGTTCAGACCTTGCTCACATGGTTCAGATGTTGAGAGCTGCGCTGAGGTTGGTCGCTGGAGGGAAGCTGTGAATAATTTGGTAAATTGGCTCTCTGTTTATTCGTTTATGTTTTAATTTCTGGTATAAATAAAAGGACAATAACGCTTTGATCAGACAGTCTTGGCTTCTCCTTTTTTCCCCCCCATAGCTACAGTTTGTAATTATCAGCAGAATTGGTGTAGTGATAATTATGATGATCATAAAAGGACTTCTGGGATCCTTTTAGAGAAAACACAATCCGTATTTAAACTCTAAATTCTTGATCATGTTGCATGTCAGACAGTTGCGCAGTCATTTTAAGTTCTTACACACACAAAATCTCCACCTGTAAGATGGCATGGGAACAAAAAAACTAGCGATTTAAACATTAACTTGACAAATTATACCTTGTCTTAACGCGTTTGACTGAATCGCAATCGCTTCAATTGTAAAGAGAGAATGAAAGAAAAGCTTAACTACAGGGATCTGTCCTTTGACTGCAGCTCGACTCGTAAAGATACTACGCATCACTCAATTATACGTCTGCATGATTAGAAGCTTGGACTATGTAAACAGCCAACGTCAAGATTTACATTTTACTACTTAAGCGCAAGCAGCTGTTTACAGGCTGAAGGAAGGAAAACACTTAGGAAGTATCTACACATAAAACAGGATCTGCGCCTGACATTGTCAGCAAAGATGGTTTCAATTAATTGTTGTTTATGTGGCTCTAATGCAATACTTGTTTGGAGTCATAAATTGCTCTTTAAGCCCCCCAGTGTTGCTACTTCTCGGTTTTAAACATGTTGAGATGCGTGCGCGCTTTGACTGCAGTTTAAAATAAAAGTGTCCTGTTTGCTGTTTGATGCCCTATAAATGTCCTGGAAACCAATGCGACACAAAGGAACGCAGTGATGAAAGTGTTGCGTCTTTCCCAGTTAAACAAAACTTGACAGGCTTTTTAATCACATATTGTACGAGATTAAAGAGCAACACTCTCTGCGTGTTCCATCCGTGGTGCGAAGCCATAAGTAATAACACACAGTGTAGCTTCAAATGCTCCTCGCTCTCGCATAAACCATTTTAGCTTCACAAGATGAGATTAGGCCTCTGAATGACGTTGGACATTGCTTTTATATGAGATATGGTGAAGGTTACACAAAGCTTACCATCTCGTATCATAGAAAGCAAGGTCAGTACATGAGCAGCTACAAGTACTAGGGGTCATTTTCACATTTTCCTCTTAAACACTGTAAATGCATAAAGGCATACATGATTCTGATAAGTAGACATATTTATAAGGGTTAAATTGTGTTTCTAATTTATTTTTTTCTTTAACAGCCTGTAGGAATTAAAACAATTACATTCGCCATTAAGGCCAGTACACTTTGTGATGTTCGCTCAGGCATCAAAATCAAAAAGTTTATTAAAGCATGTGTAAGCTTGTATAACACTTTGTACCCAGATTAGTTTTTATATACCCGTAGTTAACTTCTGAAGGTTAAAATTGTTAAATTAGGTACTGTTCATTGTCTATCATTGAAATGGCCAAAGGAAATTAAAAAAGATGAGTCATTTTGCTGAGGTTAACCAACTAAGGCTTGAGCATTTGCCTGGTATGTCTTTTAGTTTTTACTAGCTATTTAAATTTGTTGGACCTCAAAGACATAAAATAGCAGACACGTTTGCTCGAACAATCGCTTCAAGCATTTAAATGTAAAACAAACGGTAAAATGTAAAAACTGACTTAAAAGCAAGTGCACGCAATAAGGACAAGTCTGAGGCATGCAGGAACAGCGTTTTCTGATTACGTAAAGTTGTTTTTGCATTTCTGTCCCTGAATTGTGTTTTAGGAGCCCCGAGATAGTAATCTTTGAAAATGTGTTCTAGTGTGAACAAAATCTCAAAATGTATTTGCATTAGGGGTTGAGCGACTACCGGTACATATTTTTTAAAGTCGACCTTAACATGATGATAGTCGAGTCGATGTTGACTCGTTGATGACGTCATGACGCTATTTATTTATTTTTGCAAAAAAGTCATTTATTATTTACACACACAAAAAAAAGAACAAAACATCAGGAGCATATATTTATATCATTTATCGTACTGCAAAAATAAGTACGGTAACAGGAAAACCGAAACTATTGTTAAGCTGCAAAAGTTAGTTTTATTTTATTTAATCCACTAAATAAAATAAACCACTGCGGTGGTGGATTCTCTGGTGGAGTATTGCACCCCTGTTTTATTTTTATTTTATTTAGTAGATTAAATGAGATAAAAATAAGAACAAGAGGCGGGCGGTGGTCCCACCGTGGATTAAATAAACTAAAACTAAAAATAACATCATCTTTAGTGAAAAACTTCCACATTGTTGATGAATTTCTACCTGTTAGGGAAGACTTTGCCTGCTCCTTGCCTTCCATCTGCTTGGAAGAATCTGCGGCCCGGCGCTGATCACATGACACGATCACTGACTGCAACTCGACGTGAAATTTAAAAACTTGCAAGATGCCCTAGAAGTCACTAGTCGACTAGTCAATTTAACCCCTAATTTTTCATTTTTGTGTACAAAGTAGACAGTCAAAACACAACTTTTTGAAAACAATAATATCTTTGCCCTCTAAATTAGTCTACAACCCCAGTGCATCAGACAATGACTATTGGAATGGCAGATTCCATGTTTGTGTTGCAGATGCAACAGAACCTGATCAAGAACCTTGATGAACTACAGCCAACATTTTGTATTCTAGGTTACTTAGCAGACAAGGCTAGTGAACAATACACACCACATACTTGACTCACAGGAGAACTAGACTGGGAAGGAAGAGAAAACTCTGATTTTAGGGTTTTCAGTTTTTTCCCAGCATGTAATCTTTATGTGCACCATGCCTTGTTTCCTGTTTTTGGTATATTTATGTGGCAGCACTGTAGTGCCACATGCAGGCCTGGCGTATTTACAACAGCATTTGGGCTCATTTTTCATATGGATAACTGTAATTGAGTTCAATTCAGTTTATTTACCGTATTTTCCGGCTTATAAGTCACAGTTTTTTTAAACTAATTTTCATGTCTTGCGACTTATGGGGTGAAGCGACATATTTATGGATTTTTTGCCATATTTTTAGACCAATTTTTGGCTGAGATATGACAGTTTGAATTCATTCTGACGAAAAAAATGGAGCGGTACAACTTTCGGCCGCTAATAGTCCACCGACCGTTCCCAGCTCATGTGTCCAACAGAAGCCTCCTCTGCTCGGACTCACTCTGTCGTAGCCCAGCCTCCTGAACTCTGGTAGTAGGTCTGAACTACTGTTAGCTTGTTAGCAAAATAGCTCATGAAAAACTCGACAGATTTTGTTGAAACTTACAGAAAGTGATCACTGGATGGACATTTACAAAGAGTTTGCTTTAGGAGATTTTTGAGCGAAAATTCGATTTATTTATAATTTATTTTCGCAGCGCGCACGACCGTTTGGAAGACGTCAAAGGGAAACCATTTCAATCCAGCTGATTTGACCATTACGTGAATTTATTAAGGAAAGGTTAAGCTCAGAAACACTTTTGCCATAATGTCAGCCAACAAATATATATTTTAAAGTGTTTATCTTGCTAAATTTTAAAGAAAATGCAGCGGTCCCACCCGTGCGTGTGCACGTAGCAAAACTAAATTTTAAATCCTGATAGTGCATTTATTAAGGAAAAGTTAAGCTCAGAAACACTTTTGCTATAATGTCAGCCAACAAATACACATTTTTTAAGTGTTTATCTTGTTAAATTTGAAAGAAAATGCAGCGGTCCCACCCGTGCGTGTGCACGTAGCAAAACTAAATTTTAAATCCTGATAGTGCATTTATTAAGGAAAAGTTAAGCTCAGAAACACTTTTGCCATAATGTCAGCCAACAAATATATATTTTAAAGTGTTTATCTTGCTAAATTTTAAAGAAAATGCAGCGGCCCCACCTGTGCGTGTGCACGTAGCGAAACAATTTTTAAATCCAGCTGATCGTGCATTTATTAAGGAAAAGTTAAGCTCAGAAACACTTTTACTATAATGTCAGCCAACAAATACATATTTTTAGTTGTTTATATTGTTAGATTTTAAAGAAATTAAGCGTATCCGCTCACTGCGCGTGCACGCTTCGCAGCACGTGAAATAGCAAAAACTATTTTTTAAGTGCATTTCATGTTAGTTTTTTGGGCAGAAAAATAATATTTAGAGGTAATACAGTAATTTTGATAATCCTCCCCAGCTAGCAAGCAAATGTTCAGATGACGTTCAGTGAACGTCGTCTAAAGGTCGAATGTCGAATGTTCAGGACCCAACGTTGTCTGAACGTTGCCTCAACGTTAACCCTGAACGTTAACGCTGAACGGTAACTCACTGTAAGAAAAAAAATTGGTGTAATTTCATTCAATTAGTTCTTACACCTTTGAAACTTTAATGGTTGTTATTATTTATGACCAAATCTCTATTTTTGTTTTGTTACAAAAAGTGTGCACTTCTGACATTGTCTGAACATTGTCTGAACATTGTCTGAACATTGCCTGAACATTGCCTGAACATTGTCTGAACATTGTCTGAACATTGTCTGAACATTGTCTGAACATTGTCTGAACATTGCCTGAACATTGTCTGAACATTGTCTGAACATTGTCTGAACATTGCCTGAACATTGTCTGAACATTGTCTGAACATTGTCTGAACATTGCCTGAACATTGTCTGAACATTGTCTGAACATTGTCTGAACATTGTCTGAACATTGTCTGAACATTGTCTGAACATTGTCTGAACATTGTCTGAACATTGTCTGAACATTGTCTGAACATTGCTGAACATTGTCTGAACATTGTCTGAACATTGTCTGAACATTGTCTGAACATTGTCTGAACATTGTCTGAACATTGTCTGAACATTGTCTGAACATTGTCTGAACATTGTTTGAACATTATCTGAACGTTGTCTGAACGTTTCCTGAACGTTAACGCTGAACGTTCACTCACTGTAAGAAAAAAAAATTGGTGTAATTTCATTCACTTATTTCTTACATCTTTGACACTTTAATGGTTGTTATTATTTATGACCAAATCTCTATTTTTGTTTTGTTACAAAAGGTGTGCACTTCTGACATTGTCTGAACATTGTCTGAACGTTCACTATGAACATTCACTTGACATGACAATCATGTTTACTGTGACTTCTTTAATCAGTCTTTATATCTTCAATAGAGCAATGGGCCCACGTACGAGACCCCCACTCATATGGGTTCTTTATCTATAACCATAATTACATGGTTGTTATTGTCACCAGATCTCTATTTTTGTCTTGTTATAAAAAGTTTGCCCTTCTGATTTTGTCTTATCACTGTAAACTATCAATTGCTGTGAAAAACAAATGTTTGCTGTGATCATTTAATCAGTTTTTTTTTTTATATTTAAAAGCTATGGTTGTCACCAAATCTTTATTTTTGTCTTGATATGAAGTGCACTGACGTTTTCTGAATGTTTACTGTGAGAAAAAAAAACAAGTGGCATATTTTTATTTAATTAGTTTTTTTAATCTTTAAAACTTTAATGGTCATTAATTATTATCACCAAATCTCTATTTTTGTTTTGAAGTGCACTTCTAATGTTGTCTGAATGTTGTCTGAACGTTCACTCTAGACATTCAATGTGAAAAAACATGTTTGGTGTGATTTAATTTAAAGAGTATACAGTAGTACAAACATAATGGTTGTTATTATTTATCACCAAATCTCTATTTCTGCGTTGTTGTAAAAAACTGTACACTTCTGTTAGTTAGATGTTTAAGAGAGGGTTTAGGGCCCTCTTACTTCTCTCAGTTAAACTCTGGAACCAGCTAGAGTACTTCTCTGGTGCCAGAAAATGGCTTCCATTAACTCCTGTTTATCCCCCCAGAAGCAAAACCTTGTTGTTCTGGTGGTTTGATTGAACACTGTGACAGTTGAGGGTGGGCAATCACAACCCCCACTGTTGGTTGGAGGCCCTTTCATTGGCCCTTTGATTTCTCCCAGGATGCCTTGTGGTGAAGGTTTCCCATCATTGCCACCATTTTACTTTGTTTGGTTCAAAACAGAGGAGCACCGCCCTGCAGCTGGATCTTGATGCTTGAACCAAATCCAAATCCCTGGTCAGCAGATACCAACAAGAAAGGTAAGGGCTTGAGGCCTTATGCTCCTAACCCCAGTTGAATAATGAAGGTTTGTGTTTGCTCATTAAATTATTCTGAATTAATTATAATTTATAAGCTGCTTCCAAGTTACACCAAGACAGGTTTAAGGCTTTTGAACTGCAACTTCAGATGTTTTACTTAATTTCAGAGTTAGCTAGCCTCAAAAATATTTGAGTTTTGCTTCTAAAGCTAAAACTTTCTCCAGTGAACAGCTGTTTCCTCAGCATCAGTTCTAGATGTTCTGTAACCGTCAGACTGTGGTTCTGCTGGAACTTTAAAACAGAACGCAGCTCACCCCGTCATTCCCGTCTCTCTGTTTCATCGGGTTTGGGTTTAGGAGTCCTATGACGGTGCCTGAATCCCTCTTCCAGTGCTCGTGGTCGCCGAACAGGAAGAGAGAAACGAACACGTCCAGGTTGTGGAGGTCACTTACGCAGCGACTCTCAACAGATCAACTGACAAGAACTACATAAACTCTGAGACCGGTGAGTGTTTAAAGCAAACACAAAGCTTCTGAACGGTTTGAACCGTACAGATCGAAAGAGTTCACTCAGCTGGATAAGGTGAAGAAACTTGAAGACGTTCAAGTGGAAAGATTATTTTTACTTTTTTAACCTTTTTCACTACAGACTTGAGACTTGAACTGTTTTCCCTCCCCCCATCCCCCAATGCTGTTATTGCATGAGCACCCTGTGAGTCATCAAGGCCCCTAATGACCGTCAGGCTGATGTTCCTCATTTGCATGTGAACAAACTGTTTTGATTGACATTGTTAAACCTGTTTGTCCAGTAAGTGGTGGAACTGAAACTGAGGCTTGGGGTTAGGGTTAAACTCTCATTGACCTCTCTATCAGGTAAAGATGACCAAGGTCTACAACATGAGTGAGGAAACCTTGAGTGTGTATTTTCACTTTTTCAAATTTTATTTATATGTTATGCACTTTTTTGGATTGTATCAGGTGATAACAGGAGCATGGGTCTTCATTCCTGGTCCTCTGACTGCATGTTTTTTTGTATTTGCCTGCATGTAATTCTGGTGTGCTGAAGCAGAGGCTCATCTAAAACAGGCAGGACAGTGGCTCCCAACAACCAGATTTGAAGACCCCGATCTATATTGTTTAATTTGTTCAAATCGAGGTCAATACTTGCCTAGGTTTATTGTACATTACTGAATATATATACTGTATATATTTGTATCCTTCAGATTACAATGTCCAGATCCAAATGTTCAAAATGTTCAAAACCATGGAGAACATCAAGGAAATGTGTGCCGAAAATAGAAGGATGCTACAAGCCCTCCTGACCCGACAGACATCCAGCAGCTCCACTGAAGAGTCGGAGTCACTGGATGACCTTGCCCTCCCAGCCTCCACGCCAGAAGGGTTGGAAGCCCTGAATGAAAAGCTTGAGTCGGGGACTGTACGCCAAAAATTGGTACGCATAATTTCATTCAATTTCATTGATGTATTTAAAAGGACAATGCACAATAACCAAAATTTTATGAATGAATGCACTGGAATTGGCACAGTCTAGCTAAATTTTAACCATACTGCTTACATTAATCATCTGTTCTGTATGAAGCAGTATTATGTAAAAAATGACTTTTGAATTCTCCACTTTTTCTAGATAAATCAACTGGCAGTCATTGGGGGGAGAGACTTGAGGTCTACGGTATACAACATTTTGCCAAAAGTCCTACTGAACCATCTAGCAGAGCAGTATAGCTGCCATGGGCGGAAGGGGAAAAGAAGTCTTGCTGCTCACAAGCATGTGCTGGCTGTAATATGTAGTAAGTATTTCCTCTCCTGTTATTCAATCTGATGGACTTATAAGGAAATTATGCTGGTCAATCTCATTCCTGCTTTTGATAAAATTCTTTGCACAAAAAAGGGTTGAAATGTCCAACCTGTTACAGGACCTGCATACATCTGTAATTATTAACAATTAACATTTTCCATGCGTCTGTGTTGCCCACAATTCTGAAAACTAAGTCTGAAGCAGAATTTGTAGTTTCATATAGTTAATATTAAAAAGATGGGTAATATTGGTGGATGTATACATTAGCTCACCTTTACAGAAAATAGACCAAAACGTACTACCGTATTTGTCGGTCTATAACACACAGTTTTTTTTGCTCATTTGAATGCCCTGCGTGTTATACACCGAAGCGTATTATTTATGGATTTTTTCCCATATTTTTAGACCCATTTTTGGCTCTGATTCGCCGTTTTTCATTTTGGGGAAAAAATGGTACAGTACCACTTTTGTCCGCTAGGGAGACACTTCCAGACCGTTTCTAGCTCATGTGTCCGAAAAAAGCCTCCTCTGGTCGGACTGACTCTGTTGCTGCCCGCCTCGTGCTCTGGATGTAGCTGCATTTAGCTGTGAGGTTAGCTGTTTTTGTTAGCAAGATACCGTAACTCATAAACCACACCGCAGATTTTTAAATCCAGCTGATTTGAACATTTCGTGAATTGGTTAAGCTCAGGAACCCTTGTGCTATTATGTCAGCTAAGAAATATATATTTTTAAGCGTTTATTTAGCTAAATTAAAAGAAATAAAGCGTCCCACCCGCCTGCATGCAAATCGGCGAACTACTTTTTTAAATCCAGCTGATTTGAACATTTCGTGAATTGGTTAAGCTCAGGAACCCTTGTGCTTTAATGTCAGCTAAGAAATATATATTTTTAAGCATTTATTTAGCTAAATTAAAAGAAATAAAGCGTCCCACCCGCATGCATGCAAATCGGCGAACTACTTTTTAAAATCCAGCTGATTTGAACATTTCGTGAATTGGTTAAGCTCATGACACTTTAATGTCAGCTAAGAAATATATTTTTTCTCGCAAAGAAATAATTGTTTTTACCGTGTTTTCTTGTGAAGTCTATCGGTGCTCGCTCGCTTCTGCGGCCGCCATTTTAAGCAGGGCAAATGATGCGCTGTCGTGTAGCGGTGACGCATAATAGATGCATGGTAAACACCGAAGCGTATTATTTACAGATTTTTTCTAATTTATTCGCAATAATTGGACAAAGTGTGTTATATACAGGAGCATGTTATAATCCGACGAATACAGTAGTTGGAATGACCCAATTAATGTTGTTGGTGGCAATATTTCTGTTGTTTTTGTCTCATACACCACACTTATTACATGATCAGATTTCTTGTCACACTTACCCATTTTAAAAATGTGTTTTTCAGGGGCTGTACGAAAGAACCAGAGGTCAGACACTCTGACTGATACTGAAATCCTGGCTGTTGTGGGAGATTGGCTCAAACAATCAAAGTGTCGCAAAGACAATTCCACAGTTGTGGAACGTGACATCAGTGCCAATGAGGAAAACAATTTTTAGAAAAAGAAGAAAGTTTTTTTTCATAGACATGCCTTTTATGCTTTT